>WTXK01000341.1:0-51577 GCA_025769895.1 Lactarius psammicola | reverse complement strand
CTTTTTGACTTGCCAGTGTATGTTTTTGGACATGTGGAGTTCTGTCGTTGTGTGAGTTCAGCCTGTACAGCAAGTTGTTGGGCCCTTCGAAAAGTGTCACAGAACCGATCCAGTGCAGACAGCTCAACAATTTCACTATCAGTTGATTCACTGGAATCAGTGTCACTAGGAATCTCAGCCACGGAAGAAGCAGGGGGGGAGATATGTTGATCACATGGACGATCTATCTCCAAGTTACCTCACCAGTGCTGTAATGTGGTGGGAATTTGCTCACCTTTCTGGTCAGTCCTGGTCTTCTTCATTTGAAAATTACAAGATTTCTGAAGGTTCTGAATCCGGGCCTTTGCAGCAGCATTTCTCTGAACCATGAAGGGGGTTTTCGCAGTTTTCGAATCCTCAGTTCCATGATGGAGGATGTGTTTCCTTTGTGATTAGTAATACAGTCACGTGATCTACCCGGTGCCAAAACTCCAATGTCATGAATCAACAAAATGCGCAGATTGGCCAGAAATGAGGAGATAACACAATCACACTTGAGGAGAAAAAAAAGTGTCACATTTTCACTAAATTAAGGAATCACAGAAAACTAAAAGCTGAGGGCTGTAGCTACAGATCCCCTCCATTGTTCCCACTTTTAGATTGTATTTCCTAACAATTGTGAATGACTTATGACGAGACTTTGGAAGACAACTTTCAGCTTATATAACCCGTGTCGGTTCCTAGTGGCACCTACCTTACATATTTTCCGTGGCTCGTATTTATGGACGCCGCGGACCCACAGCTTCATCATTCATAATTTGGAAACTTTACTGCTGGAGGCTTGTCCACTTGCAGCCCGCATGAACCCCCAGATGTAGTGACGTGCAACACGATAGTTGGGTCGTATTGTTACTACCTGTTTTGCAGTGAGGGCTTGCCAGGAATTCAATCCGGCTGAAGGTAATGTCGGGTTGGCTTCGACTTGGCGACCGCTCGTGCTGCTTTGTATCTCAGCTGACTAGTCTCCATCCCTGATGACATCTTAGACACAACCAATACCAGGTCAATTGTGCAGACCCCCTTTCGCTCGTTTCCACCCACGTATCCACTGGCACTTCCTCGTATCAACGCTTACAGCGACGTCCTCCCAAAGGCTGTTCGTCCAGAAGATGTTAACCCAGTCCTTCTCCGACCCTCCCAGATGCAGCAACCTCAGGTTGTCATCCTCAGCACCGCTCTCTCACTATCTTGTGTCCCGTTTCTAGAGATCGTGAATGTTATGTCCTAACTAGGGTATTATATGATAAGCTCACGACCCGCGTACGCCACCCAAGTTCACCCACTATATACCCTCACATTCATCCGCGCATTCCTGAACACTCTCATCGAGTATTTTGGAGAAGTGGTCGCCCCAGTGCTCAGGGGCAACTTTTATGTAGTCCATCAATTGCTTTAGATGGTTGTGGGCACCCCCTCACAGCTGTCCCCAAAGCGCTGCGCGATATTGTTCTCCCTCCATCACTCATCAGCAGCATAGCATCTCTGGACCGTACCGACCCACCCGTGAATAGTCTAAGTGCATTTTCCAGCGTCACATAGTGTGGAGCTGGTCTCCGCTACAACCACAACGGCATCTACTTTGACATCTTTGAGACATTGGTTGCGGTCATGAACAAGTGAGTACGCTGGCGCCTTTTCTCCAGTACAATCGGTACTTAACCATCCTTTTAAGAACTGAACCACCATCATGGGCAGTGTTCTCGGCAAGATCAATGTACACTGCAAGCCCTCCTGTGCGGCTTTCCTGGCTCCTGCCAGTTCGTGACGTACGCGTCAACAGGAACACCTGACCTACTTCTCATGCTCACCAATTCACACACCATCTCTGAGCTGTCCTTCCATCCTTGTCTCCGGTTCGTACCCACGTTGTCTATCCCTTCTTCCGGTGCTCCTCTCCAACTGACGAGCTCTCCCCCCCTTTTACATGGACTAAACCTCTTTGTCCAATCAAATGCGCTCTTCTTCGTCCCGCCAGATGGGCATTTCACACTCATGGAATACTGTTTCGACCACTCAGACAGCAGGCCCGGCGCAGCGCCGGCTCTCACAGCCGCTGACGCCGCACAGTTCCAAGTGCAAGTGTCGTTCCGCTACACGCATCACTCTCCATCACCGACCACAGCCTTCTGCCCTTCTTCCCACCTCTCTGTTCCCAATGACCATCTAACTACCAATCTCCCTGGCAACAGGCGCGTTCGAGCTGGCGTTCACCCCCGCACATAGGTGCGCTCAAAGAAGTCACCGTTGAGCTCTATCTCGGCTCGGGCGCGACGGGCGCAATGTGTGCGAGTAGTGGCGGCGAGTAGATGTACGTTCCCACGCGACGCACGCTGTGCTGGTCTCTCGCCCCCTCCGCCTCTACGAGCTCTGGTGCCACCGTTCTGCCTTGACGCTGGACCGGACCACAACGGCACGGGGCACATTCGTGAGCGGCAATGTGCACTCGTGCCCCGCACGGCGCAGATCTCATTCGCGCTGCTCGCGAGGGCCCTGCTCAGCTCGCTGAAGGTCGACCAGCTTAAGATGTGCGGGGAGATGTACAATCTGTACAAGCGCGTGCGTGAGCGCGTGTTGGGGCGCGTCGAGTGAAGGGTCGAGTGGAAAGGAGGATATATGAACAAGAGTTTCGAAAAAGAAAGAAAGAAAAACTGAGCGTGCATGCTGCCCCACTCACGACTAATTATAGTCGCTCTTCTGCATGTTAGACGCGATCAGGCCCTGTGCGCGGAGATGGGATACGGGACATGGAAAATGAGATGGAGAGCCTGAGCGTGCCAAAGCTTGGCAGGATTGAGCGCGCGTGTTCATGTCCGATTTCGGTCGCTGCTGTCACTTGAGGGGGACATATACAATATAAACTTAAGGCATCTGTAGGTGGGGCTGAGCACAGACTCGGAGATTGTGCATGATGGTCCCTTTTCTTCGGAGCTATCCCGGGCCGGACTCCATGTAGTTAAGTGGAACAAGTTCAGTTAGGCTCATCTGACTCGGAGGTCAGAAGTGTTTCACGCAGTGTTCAACACCCCGTCCATTGTCTTGAGTTGGTACTTCTCAGTGTTCTGAAGGCTGAACGTTAAACACACATCTCACTGAATAGCTGTGCTGCTGTAGTCAACTTTACTGACTGACGTTTGGAGGCCTGAGAAAATATGCCTCATGGTCGCTGCCGCGGCCTATTTAAACATGATCGGCCTACAAACACGCCCTCAGCACACCCTCTGGAAACCTCCCATGTCTTTCCTGTCCGTAGAACCTCAACCCAGAGTGCTTTTAGAGAACTACACGAAAAGTCTACTCGCACAATTCGATACACAACTCGACATCGTCGCAGATCGCTATTTACCTTTCTTCCAAGAAAGGTCCGTCAATGGTGTTCGAGTCTTACCC
The DNA here is from genome assembly GCA_025769895.1 of Lactarius psammicola. Lineage (NCBI taxonomy): Eukaryota > Fungi > Basidiomycota > Agaricomycetes > Russulales > Russulaceae > Lactarius > Lactarius psammicola. The sequence goes on along the minus strand of WTXK01000341.1, from coordinate 48,151 downwards.
TTTGCACTAACTGTTCGATTTTTAGGCGAAATATTGAGGCCACTTAGTCAGTTGCCGTCCGAAAAATCGAACCTGCCACGTATCTAGGCTTACTGGGATTCGTTTCTATTGTAGTATCGAATCTTTACGGAAACTCCACCGCAATGCAAAAGCCGTCGATGCCTCATTTGACCCACTTGCCGAACCAACTACGACGAGAGCAGCATGGGACACGGTCAGAGACCTCCTAGAAAAAGGTATACATTTGCGCATCCTAAACTGTGGCTCGGAGCCTACAGCTGTTGCAGAGGCCAACACCCAGCAGGCTTTCTTGGATATTTTGGATAACAACGTCGTCAAACCCCTTGGGACATTGAAGGCAAGCCAGGAACATCTCGTTCAGGAGGGCATCCCTGTTCTGATGATAGAGCGATCCGGAAGGAATCGAATATTGAGACAAGAAGGCGGATTGAGAAAGATCTCAAGGGATCCGCTGTTAAATATGCAGATTTTGCAGAGAACAAACTCTCGAACCTCCAGGAGGCATACTTGAAGAAATATCACTCTCGGTAATATTCTCAATCTACCAATGTTTCGCAATATTCTCAGGACGATCCGAACAACAGGTTTGGAGGCAGTCGGCGGGAAGATTTGCGGGGACTTGCGCCTGCTGAGTCTGAAGAAGGTAGTATCGCCAATATCATCATCCATGCGATACCCCGTTCACTGAAATAACCCTTGGAATAGTATTTGATGAATCCAGGCGGTCCGTTGCCTACCTCAATTGCCTTCGATCGATGAGGGCGGAGAATTTGGGGGATGGATATGGTGTGAGTGATATTCTATGCTGCAATATCGATCACCAATCGTTGCCAATATAGTGTCTCGAAGAACTCGTTTTCGCCCCAACCATCAAAGACGTTCTTGTCAAATACATGGAGGGTATGAAGTCAGTTCTATTAAGCCTTCGTGAAATCTCCGAGAATTTGACACAGCTTGCAGCATAGCATGTGCAAAGTATGATAATCTAGCAGGGGGTACTAGGGCAGAAGTCGAGAAAGTTTTGGCCGGAACAGATACGTCCGATTTGAGGGCGTCTTTCCGTCGCGCCCTTTCCTTTTCTATTCCTCCACTCACTCTCTATCGCAACTACCGCCCCGGCGCATATTCAGACTCGGACTTAGTTTTCGGTGTCCCCCTTGTGGAGCTTAAGGTCGATCAAGACAATGTCCCGAAAGTGATGAGAATATGCATCGAAGAGGTCGAGAAGAGGGGTCTGAATACTAACAACATATATTGGGTGAGCTGATCAGGGCGTGTGTTGGGATTCATGTTTAGTGTCATAGGGGGATGGTATGTACGAGACAGAAATGCTCCAGGCCAGTGGAATCCATCACACTGACCGACGTATTAACTGACGCGAATTTGCATTCAGTTGCGGCGCAGGTCCGAAAGTGAAGGGTCATCATTTTCGTTCGGCTCTACAGACAACATCTATTCCGTTGCGATGTTTCTCCAGGTTAGCCATTGCAACCATAGCAAACGCATCAATTCCTTAAGCTCATTCCTAGCGCTACCTCTGGGAACTTCCAGAGCCACTGTTTACGCTCTCTTTGCAAGATTGTAAGGACTACGGACTGAATAGGGGTAAGCGGTCTTAATACTCGTGCCCATTTCGTCAACATCCACATTCTGATGTGACCTATAGCCAGATACGCCGAAAATGATTTCTCGCTATTGCGATCGAAGATCCGTGAACTACATCCAGTTCACAGGGCATCTCTACAAGCTCTTTTGCAGCATCTCTTTCGGGTTGCCTCACATTCAGATAAGAATGCAATGACTATGGAGGTGCTCACTGCGTCGTTCGGCTATAATGTCCTTCGTGGGAATAAAGTCTTGCAAGACGGTGTTGATGTCAAGGCACGTTGCATTGACGACTTCTAATTTTTTTCCAACTCACACCCTTGGAGGGCTTGGTTATGGAGGATCTCATTCAAAATGCGCACAACCTGTTTGACGAGTGCCCTCCTCCATATTCGAGTTCTCATGTGGAGAGATACCTCGAGCCTACAGACCTCCTTGGTAAGCCCCCTACTGGGACTTCCGTCGTCACAGACTCTTACGGAGGAATGGAGACGACTACGCGGCAAGAGCAGGCCATACCCAAGGGGAGAGGCACCAAGGCGGTAAAGACATTGCCGAATAGTACTCCGGCGGATGTCGTGTCCGTTACGCCCGCATCTGTCGCTGAGTGGCGGTTACATCAGTCGCGACTACCCCCACACCCAGAAGCGGCGACGATCCCGCAAAGCCCCCCCAAGAGCGTGCTATCGATTATGTCGGATTTTCCACTCTCCTCTGCTACGAGCTCGCACACTGGAATGGGGAGACTTTCCCCATGATATGTACATTACTTCCGTATCTTGTATTTATGAAACGCCACGGTCTCGTAGGCACATTCATAATTTGGAGACTTTACTGCGGCTGGTCCACCTGCAGCCCGCATGAAAGCCCAGGTGTAGTGACACACAATGCGATAGTTGGGTCGTATTGCTACCCATTTCGAGGGTTTTCAGGGAATTCAATCCAACGAGGAGTAATGTTGGGTTGGCTTCGACTTGGCCCAGCCAGTCGTCGCTGCGAACGATTCGCCCTTTCACCCTCGATCGAATGTGATCCAATGACGAAGGATAGCAAGTAAGATACTGTTCAGGCGGTATTGGCCCCCCTTTCTCATCATTGTCGAGCAGCATCTCGATTTCTGCGCGTTTTCCGTCAATTTTTGTGGGATATGGTGACTCTTGGAGGTGATATCCCGGATGGTCCGTGCTCACTGCTCAGAGTCGCTGGGGCGGCGGTTAGCGTTTTACTTCCCCTATCTGACTCGTCGGGATCTCCTGAAGGTGGAGCTCTGGGTGCGATGATGTGGCCGCGTGAGGTAATTTGAGTTTTCGGTTTGGCTTGCGGTTCCAGTCAGTGGTAGTTGCCAGTGCTTGCCGACTCGTTCGAGTTGTTTCGAATCGATCACTTCGACTGGTCGATATATCATTGTAGAGACCAATAGTTAGTCATGCGACTCGTGTTTCTGGTACGAAGAGCTGTTGGTTGTACCGAAGTCGGCGCAATTGTGTTCGACGGCCACTCATGCTGCTAGTAGCCTGCTACTAGTAGTATGTAGTATTTATTGTACATAAGGTTGTACTCGATCGGCCCAGCAGACTAGTCTCCGCCCCTGGCGATACGTCTCGGACTCTGCCAATACCCCAGGTCCATTGCGCAGACGTCTTTTCGCTCTTTTCCACCCGCGTATCCACTTCTTCATATCAACGCCCTCGCAAAGGCTCTTCATCCAGAAGATGTTGACCCTGTCCTTCTCGTGACCCTCCACCGACCGCATGTTGTCATCTTCGGCATCGCTCTCTCACTTTCTTGTGTCCCATTTCTGGAGATCGTGAGTGTTGTGTTCTAACTGCGATAGTTATACTTATACGATGACCTCACGTCTCCCACCGAAGTTGACTCACTATATGCCTTCACATTCATCCGCACCTTCCTGGACATCCTCAGGCTTATCGAATGTTTCGGAGAAGTCACCGCCCCAGTGCTCAGGGACAACTTTGATATTGTTCATCAACTACTCGAAGAGACTTTAGATGCTGGTGGACACCCCCTGACAACGGCCCCAAACGCGCTACGCGATATTGTTCTCCCTCCCTCACTCATTAGCAAAATACTCTCCGTCACCGGCGTCTCTGGACCGTCCGGACCCACTACGAACAATCTAAGTGCGTTCTCCAGCCCGATCCCATGGCGCAAGGCTGGTCTCCATTACAACCACAACGATATCTACTTTGACATCGTCGAGACCCTAGACGCGATTGTGAATAAGTGAGTAAGCTGCCCTCTCCTCCGTGCAACTGGTGTACTCAACCTTCCATTCAGGAACGGAACCATGGTCACGAGTAGCGTTCTCGGCAGGATCGACGTGAATTGCAAGCTGTCCGGTGCGACTTCCGTCCAGTTAAACCAGCCAGCCGGCAACTTACACGCGAGCAGGAACACCCGACCTACTTCTCACATTGACCAATTCACTCACCATCTCCGAGCCGTCTTTCCATCCCTGTGTCCGGTTCGTACCCACCTGATCTATACCACCCGCGCCACACCCCGACTGACGTGCGCTCCCACCCCCCTTCCACACAGACTTAACCGCTTTGCCCAGTCAAAAGCGCTCTCATTCGTTCCGCCAGATGGGCGTTTCACACTCATGGAATACCGGCTCGATCCCTCAGCAAGCAAGCCCGGCGCAGCGCCGGCACTCACAGCCGCCGCCGCGCAGCTCTAAGTGTAAGTGCCGTTCACGCTGCGCACATCGCTCTCCATCACCGACCACGGCGGTCTGTTCTTCCTCTCACACTCCCAACAACCATCTAACTACTAATCATCCCGGCTGCAGGCACGTTCGAGCTATCGTTCACCCCGCGCGCAGGCGCGCTCGAAGACGTCGCCGTCGAGCTCTATCTCGGCTCCAGCGCGACGGGCGCGACATGCAATGGCGGCGGCGAGTGGTTGTACGTGCCCGCGCGACGCACGCTGCGCTGGTCTCTCGCCCCCTCCGCCTCTACGACCTCCGGTGCCACCCGTTCCGCCTCGGCGCCGGGCCGGACTGCGGCGCTGCGGGGCACGTTCTCGAGCGGCAATGCGCACCCGCGCCCCGCTCGGGCAGCGCAGATCTCATTCGCACTGCCCGCGGGGGCCCTTCTTAGTGCGCTGAAGATCGATCAACTTAAGCTGAGCGGGGAGACGTACAAGCCGTACAAGGGTGTGCGTGGGCGCGCGTTGGGACGCGTCGAGTGGAGGGTCGAGTGGAAAGGGGGATAAATGAATGGAAGTTTCGAAAAAGAAAGAAAGAAAGAAAGGGCGCCTGATACCGCGTGCCGCCACTCGCTTCCCATTGGACGCAATCAAGTCCTGCGCGCCGGGATGGGATAGGGACATTGAAGATGAGATCGAGAAGAGCCTGAGCTTGCCAAAGCGTGGCAAGTTTGAGAGCGCATGTTCACGTCCGAATTCCATCACTACTGACCTGTGAGGGGGAGCACTGAGAGATTGTGCATAGTCCCTTTTACTTCGGCCACGACTCGGACTTCGAGTCATGGTAGTCGAGAGTGGGGCGTGGTAAGCTCATCTAAGGTCAGAAGTGTGTGATGCCGTGTTCAACGCCCCCGTTCGAGTCGTTGTCTTGAATTGGTACCTCCAATCTTCTGAAGGCTGAATACGCATCTCACCAAATAACTTTGTTGCAGTCGTTAACTTTTACGTATACCGTGACTGACGGGTGGTGGCCTGAGAAAATATGCCTCATGGTCACTGCCTACTTCAACACGAGCAATTGAACCTACAAAAGCGCTCTCGCACTCTGCATCCTCAGGCAACCTCTCATGTCTTTCCTATCCGTAGAGCCCCAGTCCAGAGTGCTGTTAGAGAGTCACTCCAACAATCTACTCAGCCAATTCGATACACAACTTGGACTTATCACAGATCGCTATTTGGCTTTCTTCCAAGAAAGGTCACTCAACCTTATTCGAGACCTACATTTGACACTAACCGTTCGACCTTCAGGCGACGTATTGAGGTGACCTAGTCAGTCATCCTCTGATGAGTCGAATCTGCCACGTATCTAGGCTCATCTTTTTTCTCTTGAAGTATCGATTCCCTACGGAAACTCCATAGCAAGGCAAAAACTGTTGATGCCTCGTTTGACCACGTGTCGAACCAACTACGACGAGAGTAGCATGGGATAATGTAAGAGACCATCTAGAAAGAGGTACGCGTTTGCCTATTCTAAGCTGTGGCTTGAAGCCCAAAGTCATTGTAGAGGCCAACACCAGCAGGCTTTTGTGGATATTCTGGATAGCGACGTCATCAAACCCCTTTTCAGCATTGAAGGTGAGCCAGGGACATCTCATTCGGGAGGGCATCCCGTTCTGATAATAGGGTGGTGGTCTGGAAGAAATCAAAAAATCAGACAGGAAAACGAATTGGGGAAGATCTCGAGAAATCCGCCACGAAATATGCCGATTATGCAGAAAACACAATCTCGAAGCTCCAGCAAGAATATTTGAAGAAATATCACCCTCGGTAATATGTTCACTCTACCAAGGTTTTTCAACATTCTCATGACGTTCCGAAGGTTTCGTGGTCAGCAGGAAGTTTTGCAGGACCCTCAGCCTGCCAAGTCTGAAGAAGGTATCGCCGATATCACTTACGAGTTCAAGTTGGTTTACTAAATGAGCGCTCTGAATTAGGGTTCGACGATAGCTGCAGGGCAGCTGTTCTCGAACTCAACAACTTTCGATTATGAGGGTAGAGAATCTAGGTGACGGATATGATGTGAGGGACATTCTATGTTACGATTTTGATTGATGCTTCACCAATCATTTCTAATGCAGTGTCTTGAGGAACTCGTTTTCACGCCAACCGTCAAGGACGTTCTTGTCAAATATATGGATGGTATGACGTCAGTGCTATTAGGCCTTTGTGGATTCTTCGAAATTTTGACAAGGCACGCAGCACAGCATGTGCAAAGTATAACGACCTGGCAATGAGTACTAGGTCAGAAGTCGAGAAAGCCTTGGCCGGAACAGATACGTCCAATCTGAGAGCGGCTTTCCGTCGCGCCCTTTCCTATTCTATTCCTCCGCCCACTCTCTATCGCAACTATCGTTCCGGTGTATATTCAGACTTGATTTTTGGTGTCCCCCTTGCGGACGTTGAGACCAATGAAGACAACGTTCCGAAAGTGATGGGAATGTGCATCGAAGAAATTGAGAAGAGGGGTCTGAATACTAAAGGAATATATTTGGTAAGTTGATCGAGCGCATGTGTTGGGATTCACATTGAGTATCGTAGGTGGCTCGTCCACTCAACGCAGAAGTACGACAGGCCAGTGAAGTACATCCCAATGCCCAACCTACTAGCTGACGTGAATTTGCATTCAGTTGCGGTGCAGAGTCGAAGGTGAAAAGTTATTTTCATTCAGCTCTACAGACAATATCCATTCCATTGCGATGCTTCTCAAGGTCGGCCATTGCAACCCCTGCAAAAGCATCAATTCATTGAGTTCATTTCTAGCGCTACCTCTTGGATCTTCCGGAACCGCTGTTTATGCTCTCTTTGCAAGATTATAGAAACTACAGACAGAATAGAGGTAAGCGGGCTTAATGCTCTCGCACTTTTCATCAACACCTACAATCTGGTGTGATCTATAGCCAGATATACCAAAAATAATTTCTCGCTGTTACGATCGAAGATCGATGAACTACACCCAGTTCAGAGGGCATCTCTAGGAGCTCTAATGCAGCATCTCTCACGTGTTACCTCTCATTCAGATAAGAATGCAGTGAACGTGGAGGCGCTTGCTGTTCTGTTCCGCTATCCCGTCCTCCGGGGCAATAATATCATCTACCACGACGGTGTTCATGTAAAGGCACGTTGCATTGACTTTTTGTAAAAATTTCAGCTGATTCCCTCAGAGACACTGGTTATGGAGGATCTCATCCGACATGCGCGTACCCTGTTTGATGAGCGACCTTCTCCGTCCCCAACTGTTCCTCCACCCCATGTGACAGAGGCTACGTCTACGCTCACTTCTGGCTCGTTTTTGAGTCCCGAGCTGTCGCAACCCCCTGAGGGTCAAGCAATAAGCTCTACTACCCGATATCATCCAGGGCTTGTTGGTGGCATCCCCACGTCTACCCAATCTTCCCTCTCCTCATTACCTTCGGATGCTTCAATGGAGAGTCACCTCGCACCATCATTGACTCCCTTGTTAAGCCCCCTACAGGGACTCCCGTCGTCCCAGTCGCTTCCGGAAGGCTTGACGGAAGGAGTGGAGACGACTAGACAAGAGCAGGTCATACCTGAGGCGAGAAGCACTCAGGCAGTGGAGACATTAATTAATAGTACTCCAGCGGAGGGTGTGTCCGTTCCGCTCACATCCGTCACTAGGTGGCGGTTACATCAGTCGCGACTCCCCCCACACCCAGAAGCGGTGACGACCCCGCAAAGCCCACCCGAGAGCGTGCTATCGATTATGTCGGATTTTCCCCTCTCCTCCGCCACGAGCTCGCACACTGAATGACGAGCAGGCATGGACAGTAGCGTACAGTAGTGTAACTACTTAGCTTACCTGTGTATTGTACTTAGAATGCGACTACTTTGTTACTGTTAGAACTACTGTATTGTGAGTGTGTTCTGAGAGTTTATATACACCTCAGGACTCCCTGATTTCATATACATCGTTTCCACTCGTTTGTATGGTTATGTAATTTGTATACCTGAGCGGGGTCACAACCTCGCTCAGCTATGTTCCAGCGCGGCCACAGCTCGCTTGTGTCCGCGACACATTTGTGGCCCGGCCTGCCACACTGCTCGTCGTGTATAGCACACGCTCAAAAATAGAATGGGGAAATTCTCCCCATTCTATGTACATATTTTCCGTGGCTCGTATTTATGGACACCACGGACCCACGGCTTCATCATTCGTAATTTGGAAACTTTACTGCTGGAGGCTTGTCCACTTGCAGCCCGCATGAACCCCCGGATGCAGTGACGCGCGACGCGTTAGTTGGGTCGTATTGTTACTACCTGTTTTGCAGTGAGGGCTTGCCAGGAATTCAATCCGGTTGGAGGTAATGTCGGGTTGGCTTCGACTTGGCGACCGCTCGTGCTGCTTTGTATCTCGGCTGACTAGTCTCCATCCCTGATGACGTCTTAGACACGACCAATACCAGGTCAATTGTGCAGACTCCCTTTCGCTCGTTTCCACCCGCGTATCCACTGGCACTTCCTCGTATCAACGCTTACAGCGACGTCCTCCCAAAGGCTGTTCGTCCAGAAGGTGTTAACCCGGTCCTTCTCCGACCCTCCCGGATGCAGCGACCTCAGGTTGTCATCCTCAGCACCGCTCTCTCACTATCTTGTGTCCCATTTCTAAAGATCGTGAATGTTATGTCCTAACTAGGGTGTTATATGATAAGCTCACGACCCGCGTACGCCACCCAGGTTCACCCACTATATACCCTCACATTCATCCGCGCATTCCTGAACACTCTCATCGAGTGTTTCGGAGAAGTGGTCGCCCCAGTGCTCAGGGGCAACTTTTATGTAGTCCATCAATTGCTTTAGATGGTTGTGGGCACCCCCTCACAGCTGTCCCCAAAGCGCTGCGCAATATTGTTCTCCCTCCATCACTCATCAGCAGCATAGCGTCTCTGGACCGTACGGACCCACCCGTGAATAGTCTAAGTGCGTTTTCCAGCGTCACATAGCGTGGAGCTGGTCTCCGCTACAACCACAATGGCATCTACTTTGACATCTTCGAGACGTTGGTTGCGGTCGTGAACAAGTGAGTACGCTGGCCCCTTTTCTCCAGTACAATCGGTACTTAGCCATCCTTTCAAGAACTGAACCACCATCATGGGCAATGTTCTCGGCAAGATTGATGTACACTGCAAGCCCTCCTATGCGGCTTTCCTGGCTCCTGCCAGTTCGCGACGTACACGTCAACAGGAACACCCGACCTACTTCTCATGCTCACCAATTCACACACCATCTCTGAGCCGTCCTTCCATCCCTGTCTCCGGTTCGTACCCACGTCGTCTATCTCTTCTTCCGGTGCTCCTCTCCAACTGACGAGCTCTCCCCCCACTTTTACATGGACTAAACCTCTTTGTCCAATCAAATGCACTCTCCTTCGTCACGCCAGATAGGCGTTTCATGCTCATGGAATACCGTTTTGACCACTCAGACAGCAGGCCCGGCGCAGCGCCGGCTCTCACAGCCGCTGACGCCGCGCAGTTCCAAGTGCAAGTGCCGTTCCGCTACACGCATCGCTCTCCATCACCGACCACAGCCTTCTGCCCTTCTTCCCACCTCTCTGTTCCCAACGACCATCTAACTACCAATCTCCCCGGCAACAGGCGCGTTCGAGCTGGCGTTCACCCCCGCGCACAGGCGCGCTCGAAGAAGTCGCCGTTGAGCTCTATCTCGGCTCGGGCGCGACGGGCGCAACGTGCGCGAGTGGCGGCGGCGAGTAGATGTACGTGCCCGCGCGACGCACGCTGCGCTGGTCTCTCGCCCCATCCGCCTCTACGACCTCCGGTGCCACCGTTCTGCCTCGGCGCCGGACCGGACCGTGACGGCGCGGGGCACATTCGCGAGCGGCGATGTGCACTCGTGCCCCGCGCGGCGCAGATCTCGTTCGCGCTGCTCGCGAGGGCCCTGCTCAGCTCGCTGAAGGTCGACCGGCTTAAGATGTGCGGGGAGACGTACAATCCGTACAAGCGCGTGCGTGGGCGCGCGTTGTGGCGCGTCGAGTGAAGGGTCAAGTGGAAAGGAGGATATATGAACGAGAGTTTCGAAAAAGCAAGAAAGAAAAACTGAGCGTGCATGCTGCCCCACTCACGACTAATTATAGTCGCTCTTTTGCATGTTAGACGCGATCAGGCCCTGTGCGCGGAGATGGGATACGGGACATGGAAAATGAGATGGAGAGCCTGAGCGTGCCAAAGCTTGGCAGGATTGAGCGCGCGTGTTCACGTCCGATTTCGGTCACTGCTGTCACTCGAGGGGGACATATACAATATAAACTTAAGGCATCTGTAGGTGGGGCTGAGCACAGACTCGAAGATTGTGCATGATGGTCCCTTTTCTTCGGAGCTATCCCGGGCCGGATTCCATGTAGTTAAGTGGAACGTGTTCAGTTAGGCTCATCTGAGTGTTCAACACCCCATTCATTATCTTGAATTGGTACTTCTCAGTGTTCTGAAGGCTGAACTTTGAACACACATCTCACTGAATAGCTGTGCTGCTGTAGTCAACTTTACTGACTGACGTCTGGAGGCCTGAGAAAATATGCCTCATGGTCGCTGCCGTGGCCTATTTAAACATGATCGGCCTACAAACACGCCCTCAGCACACCCTCTGGCAACCCCCCATGTCTTTCCTGTCCGTAGAACCTCAACCCAGAGTGCTTTTAGAGAACTTCACGAAGAGTCTACTCGCACAATTCGATACACAACTCGACATCGTCGCAGATCGCTATTTACCTTTCTTCCAAGAAAGGTCCGTCAATGGTGTTCGAGTCTTACACTTTGCACTAACTATTCGCTTTTTAGGCGAAATATTGAGGCCACTTAGTCAGTTGCCGTCCGAAAAATCGAACCTGCCACGTATCTAGGCTAACTGGGATTCGTTTCTATTGTAGTATCGAATCTTTACGGAAACTCCACCGCAATGCAAAAGCCGTCGATGCCTCATTTGACCCACTTTCCGAACCAACTACGACGAGAGCAGCATGGGACACAGTCAGAGACCTCCTAGAAAAAGGTATACATTTGCGCATCCTAAACTGTGGGTCGGAGCCTACAGCTATTGCAGAGGCCAACACCCAGCAGGCTTTCTTGGATATTTTGGATAACAACATCGTCAAACCCCTTGGGACATTGAAGGCAAGCCAGGAACATCTCGTTCAGGAGGGCATCCCTGTTCTGATGATAGAGCGATCTTGAAGAAATCGAATGATGAGACAAGAAGGCGGATTGAGAAAGATCTCAAGGGATCCGCTGTTGAGTATGCAAATTTTGCACAGAACAAAATCTCGAAGCTCCAGGAGGCATACTTGAAGAAATATCACCCTCGGTAATATTCTCCCTCTACCAATGTTTTGCGATGTTCTCAGGACGGTTCGAACAACAGGTTTGGAGGCGGGAGGCGGGAAGATTTGCGGGGGCCTGCGCCTGCTAAGTATGAAGAGGGTAGTATTGCCAATATCGTCGTCCATGCGATACCTCGTTCACTGAAATAGCCCTCTGGAATAGTGTCCAATGAATGCAGGGGGGCCGTTGCCCACCTCAATTGCCTTCGATCGATGAGGGCGGAGAATCTGGGGGATGGATATGATGTGAGCGATATTTTATGTTGCAATATTGATCACCAATCGTTGCCAATACAGTGTCTTGAAGAACTCGTTTTCACCCCAACCACCAAAGACGTCCTTGTCAAATACATGGAGGGTATGAAGTCAGTGCTATTAAGCCTTCGTGAAATCTCCGAGAATTTGACACAACTTGCAGCATAGCATGTGCGAAGTATGATAATCTAGCAAAGAGTACGAGGGCAGAAGTTGAGAATGTTTTGGCCGGAACGGATACGTCCGATCTGAGGGCGTCTTTCCGTCGCGACCTTTCCTTTTCTATTCCTCCACTCACTTTCTATCGCAACTATCGCCCCGGCGCATATTCAGACCCGGACTTGATTTTCGGTGTCCCCCTTGTAGAGCTCAAGACCGATCAAGACAACGTCCCAAAAGTGATGAGAATGTGCATCGAAGAGGTTGAGAAGAGGGGTCTGAATACTAACAAAATATATTCGGTGAGCTGATCAGGGCGTGTGTTGGGATTCATGTTTAGTGTCATAGGGGGATGGTATGTACGAGACAGAAATGCTCCAGGCCAGTGAAATCCGTCACACTGACCGACGTATTGGCTGACGCGAATTTGCATTCAGTTGCGGCGCAGGTCCGAAAGTGAAGGGTCATCATTTTCGTTCGGCTCTACAGACGACATTCATTCCGTTGCGATGTTTCTCCAGGTTAGCCATTGCAACCATAGCAAATGCGTCAATTCCTTAAGCCTATTTCTAGCGCTACCTCTGGGAACTTCCAGAGCCACTGTTTACGCTCTCTTTGCAAGATTGTAGGGACTACGGACTGAATAGGGGTAAGCGGTTTTAATATTTGTGCCCATTTCGTCTACATCCATATTCTGATGTGACCTATAGCCAGATACGCCGAAAACGATTTCTCGCTGTTGCGATCGAAGATCCGTGAACTACATCCGGTTCACAGGGCATCTCTACAAGTTCTTTTGCGGCATCTTTTTCGTGTTGCCTCTCATTCAGATAAGAATGCAATGACCATGGAGGCGCTCATTACTCAGTTCAGCCATAATGTCCTTCGTGGGAATAAAGTCTTGCAAGACGGTGTTGATGTGAAGGCACGTTGCATCGACGACTTCTAATTTTTTTCCAACTCACACCCTTGGAGGGCTTGGTTATGGAGGATCTCATTCAAAATGCGCACAACCTGTTTGACGAGTGCCCTCCTCCATCTTCGGGTTCTCATGTGGAGAGACGCCTCAAGCCAACAGACCCCCTTGGTATGCCCCCTACTGGGACTTCCGTCGTCACAGACTCTTACGGAGGGGTGGAGACGACTACGCAAGAACAGGCCATACCCAAGGGGAGAGGCACCAAGGCGGTAAAGTCATTACCGAATAGTACTCCGGTGGATGTCATGTCCGTTACGCCCACATCTGTCGCTGAGTGGCGGTTACATCAGTCGCGACTACCCCCACACCCAGAAGCGGCGACGATCCCGCAAAGCCCACCCGAGAGCGTGCTATCGATTATGTCGGATTTTCCACTCTCCTCTGCTACGAGCTGGCACACTGGAATGGGGAGACTTTCCCCATGACACGTACACTTCTTCTGTATCTTGTATTTATGGAACGCCAGTCTCGTAGGCACATTCATAATTTGGAAACTTTACTGCGGCCGGTCGTCGCTGCGAACGATTCGCCCTTTCACCCTTGATCGAATGTGATCCAATGACGAAGGATAGCAAGTAAGATACTGTTCAGGCGGTATTGGCCTCCTTTTCTTATCATCGTCGAGCAGCATCTCGATTTCTGTGCGTTCTCCGTCAATTTTTGTGGGGTATGGTAACCCTTGGAAGTGTTATCCCGGATGGTCCGTGCTCACTGCTCAGAGTCGCTGGGGCGGCGGTTGGCGTTTTACTGCCCCCATCCGACTCGTCGGGATCTCCTGAAGGTGGAGCTCTGGGTGCGATGATGTGGCCGCTTGAGGTAATTGGGGTTTTCTGTTTGGCTTGCGGTTCAGTGGTGGTTGCTTGCAGACTTTTTCGAGTCGTTCGGAATCGATCACTTCGACCAGTCGATATATTACTGTAGAGACCAAAAGTATTAGTCATGCGACTCGGCCCTGAGGCCTGAGTACTGAGTCGTTGTGTTTCTCAGGTTGGTACGAAGAGCTGTTGGTTGTACCAACTCGGAAGTCGGCGCAGTCGTAGACGGCCATTCGTATTGCCAGTAGCCTGCTACTAGTAGTCTAGTATGTATTTATTGTAAGGTCGTACTTGGCCCAGCGGACTAGTCTCCGTCCCTGGTGATACGTCTCGGACTCTGCCAATACTTCAGGTTCATTGCGCAGACGTCCTTTCGCTCTTTTCTACCCGCGTATCCACTCCCTCATATCAACGCCTGGGGCAACGCCCTCGCAAAGCGTCCAGAAGATGTTGACCCGGTCCTTCTCATGACTCTCCACCGGCTGCATGTTATCATCTTCGGCATCGCTCTCTCACTTTCTTGTGTCCCATTTCTGGAGATCGTGGGTGTTGTGTTTTAACTGTGGTAGTTATACAATGAAATCACGTCCCACGCACGCCACCCAAGCTGACCCGCTATACGCCCTCACATTCATCCGCACCTTCCTGGACAACCTCATCGAATGTTTCGGAGAAGTCTCCGCCTCGGTACTCAGAGACAACTTTGATATAGTTCATCAACTGCTCGAGGAGACTTTAGATGCTGGTGGGCAACCCCTGACAACGGCCTCAAACGTGCTGCGCTCCCTCCGTCACTCATTAACTCATTAGCAAAATAAACTCCGTTACTGAGGTCTCTGGACTGTCCGGACCCACTACGAATAATCTAAGTGCGTTTTCCGGCCCCATTCCATGACGCAAGGCTGATCTTCGCTACAACCACAATGACTTCTACTTTGACACTGGCGTCGCCTAGACGTTGGGAGCGGTCAACAAGTGAGTGCGCTTCCCGCCCCTTTCCCCGGTGCAATCAGAACTCAATCGTCCTTTCGGAACGGAACCACCATCCAGAATAGCGTTCTCGGCAAGGTCGATGTAAACCGCAAGCTATCCGGTGCGGCTTTCCTGGCTTCTGTTATCTTGTTAATCCTGCCAGCTCGTGACTTACAGACCAGCAGGAATAGCGGATCTACTTCTGACGTTGACCAATTCACACACCATCTCCGAGCTGTCCTTCCATCTGTGTCCGGTTCGTATCCACCTGATCTATCTCCCTCCCGTGCTCCGCTCCGACTGACGAGCGCTCCCCCCTCCACGTAGACTAAGCCGCTTTGCCCCAACAAAAGCGCTCTCCTTCGTCCCGCCAGACGGACGTTTGACAGTCATGGAACACCGCTTCGATCGCTCAGCAAGCAAGCCCGGCGCAGCGCCGGCTGTCACAGCCGCTGACGCCGCGTGGCTCCAAGTGCAAGTGCCGTTCACGCTGCGCACACCGCTCGCTATCAACCACGGGGGTCCGTCCTTCTTCCCATTGCTTTGCTCCCAACAACCATCTTACTACTGACTTCACCGGTTACAGGCGCGTTCGAGCTATCATTCACCCCGCGGGCAGGCACGCTCGAGGACCTCGCTGTCGAGCTCTATCTTGGCTCGGGCGCGACGGGCGGCGGCGAGTGGATGTACGTGCCCCCACGACACACGCTGTGCTGGTCCCCCACCGCCTCCGCCTCCACGACCCCGGGTGCCACCTGTTCTTCCTCGGCACTGGGCCGGACTGCGACGTTGCGGGGCATGTTCTCGAGCGGGAGTGCGCACCCGCGCCCCGCTCGCGCAGCACAGATCCCATTCGCGCAGCCTGCTGATGCGCTTTCTCTGGGCGCTGAAGATCGACCAACTCAAGCTGAGCGAGATGCACAAGCCGTACAAGGGCGTGCGCGGCCGCGCGTTGGGGCGCGTCGAGTGGAGGATCGAGTAGAAAGGAGGATAAATGAATGAGAGTTTCGAAATGAATGAATGAATGAGTGGCAGAGCTCGGGTGCCGCCCCACTCACCCCCCACGACTAATTGCGGCTATAGACGCTCTGTTGGGTGTTGAACGCGGTCAGGACCCTGCGCGCCGAGATGGGATGCGGGACACAGAAGATAGGATCAAGAAAGGCCTGGGCGTGCCAAAGCGTGGTAGAATTGAGCGCGCATGTTCGTTCACGTCCGGATTCCGTCACTGCTGAGACGTGAAGGGGGCGTGTGTAAACTGAAGGTGGGGCTGAGCACTGAGAGCCTGAGATTGTCCATACTAGCCACTAGCACTTTTCTAGAGACGATGTGATGGGGGTTATGTAACGCGTCACTCGAAAGTGCGCGCGCCGGAGTGAGACGAAGAGTTTGAAGACGAGCTTAGAGGGTGAGAAGCAGCAAGCGCAGAATGAAGGAGTGTTCGGACGGTTTCGAGAACAACTGGGTAGTGAATTCAAGATAGAAAGTGGTACATTTTATACTACTTCCTCTGTGTACGAGACATAAACAAAGGCTTAGAATATCATGAGCCATCAGTCGTATATCAAGGCGTCGTAAGGTGGTCGTATCACGGGTCGTAAATCGAGGTGTTCTTCGTAGTAACGAGTCATAGGAAGGGTAAGAAACGGGGACCGAGATTGGAAAGGGGGAAGGGAATGGGGAATCGAGGTAGCGAGGTGGTGTAACTTGTGGTCTTCGCCCTTGTGACGCCGGGCTTGGCTCGCTCACGCTTGATCCGAAGATCTAACCTAGGAACTGTAGAAGGGTGAACGTGGTAATGAGATGGTATAGTACTCGAGAGTCCAAAGATTAGACCGTGCGTTCGCTCCTACCAGAGTCGCGTTGCGCACAACTGGTCACGGGAATGCCGGCCCCGATCGGTCCGGACGGGATCATAGCGCATTTCAGCATTTTCTTCTCCGCGACTCGGACTTCAAATACTGTAGTCGAGAGCGGAGCGTGCTACTGTAGGCTCAACTGAAGTCAGAAGTGCGTTTGATGCAGTGTTAAATTCCCCTGCCCGTTGTCTCGGCGTTTTGAAGTTCGAACACGCAACTTACCAAATAACTGTGCTGCTGTAGTCAACGTTTACTGACGTTTGGAGGCCTGAGAAAATATGCCTCATGGTCGCTGCCTATTTCAACATGAACAACCTACAAAAGCGCCCACTGCAACCTCTGGGAACCTCCCATGTCTTTCCTATCCGTAGAACCTCAATCCAGAGTGCTTTTAGAGAATTACTCCAACAGTCTGCTCGCTCAAATCGATACACAACTCGACATCATCGCCGATCGCTATTTGGCTTTCTTCCAAGAACGGTCACTCAACCCTGTTTGAATCTTGCATTTTACACTAACTATTCCATTTTCAGGCGAAGTATTGAGGCAACCTAGTCAGTTGTCGTCGGACCTGCCATGTACCGCTCATTTATTTCTCCTGAAGTATCAATTCTTTACGGAGACTCCATCGCAAGTCAAAAACCGTTGATGCCTCATTTGGCCCACGTGCCGAACCGACTACTACGGGAGCAGCATGGGATAAAGTGAGAGACAATCTAGACAAAAGTAGGCATTTGCACGTCCTAAACTGTGCCTGGGGCTTACAGCCATTGCAGAGGCCAACACACAGCAGGCTTTCGTGGATATTTTGGACGACGATGTGATTAAACCCCTTAGAACCTTGAAGGTAAGTCAGGAGCTTCTCGTTCAAGAGGGAACCCCTGTTCTGATAAAAAGGCGATCCGGAAGGAGTCGAATCATGAGACAAGGAAGCGGATTGAGGAGGATCTCAAGAAATCCGCTGCGAGGTATGCTGATCATGCAGAAAACACAATAACGAAGCTCCAGCAGGCATACTTCGAGAAATATCACCCTCGGTAATATGCTCGCTCTACCGACGTATTTTAACGTTCTCAGGACTTTCCAATCAAAAGGTTCCGTGATCGACAGGAAGATTTGTGGGGAGCTGAGCCTGCCAAGTCTAAAGAAGGTATCGCTGATATTACCCATTGTTTCTAAATGGTTTACTGAATTAGCCTGCTGAGGTAGTGTCCGATGATAACTGCAGGAAGGCCGTTTCCGGACTCAACAGCCTTCGATTCGAGAGGGCCGAGCATCTGAGGGATGGATATGATGTGAGTGATATTCTCTACTACGACGTTGATTGATGCTACACCAAATGTTGTCGATGTAGTGTCTTGAAGAACTCGTTTTCACGCCCACCGTCAAGGGCGTTCTTGTCAAGTATATGGACAGTATGACGTCAGTGCTATTAAGCCTCCATTCCATATGGAATATTTGAGAATTTGACATGGCGCGCAGCACAATGTATGACGAGTTGGCAATGAGTACTAGGGCACAAGTCGAGAAAACCTTGGCCGAAACAGAAACGTCCAATCTGAGAGCGTCTTTCCGCCACGCCCTTTCCTTTTCTATTCCTCCACTCACTCCCTATCGCAACTATCGTCCCGGTGCATATTCAGACTTGATTTTCGGTGTCCCCCTGGTGGACCTTACGACAAATGAGGACAATGTTCCGAAAGTGATGAGAATGTGTATCGAAGAAGTCGAGAAGAGGGGTCTGAATACGAAGAACATATATTCGGTAAGCTCAAGGCGTGTGTTGGGATTCATGCTTAGTGTCGCAGGTTGGTTCTATATATGGCGCAGAAGTACTCCAGGTGAACAGAATCCATCCCAATGAACGACCTACTAGCTGACGTGAATTCACACTCAGTTGGGGCGCAGGGTCGAAAGTGAAAAGTCATTTTCGTTCAGCCCTACAGACAACATCTATTCCGTTGCGGCCCTTCTCATGGTCAGCCATTGCAACCATCGCAAATGCATCAATTCCTTGATTTCATTTCTAGCGCTACCTCTGGGATCTTCCAGAGCCACTTTTTACACTCTCTTTGCAAGATTATCGAAACTACGGACAGAATAGAGGTAAGCAGTCTTAATGTTCTCGCACATTTTATCCAAATTCACATTCTGATGTGACGTAAAGCCAGATATACCGGAAACGATTTCTCTCTGTTGCGATCAAAAATCCGCGAACTACACCCGATCCAGAGGGCGTCTTTAGGAGCTCTTTCGCGGCATCTCTTGCGTGTTGCCTCCCACTCGGATAAGAATGCAACTACCGTGGGGGTGCTCCTTGCTGAGTTCAGCTATGCTGTCCTTCGTGGGAATGTAGTCTTGCAAGAAGGTATTCACGTGAAGGCACGTCGCGACGTCTTCTTGTAATATTTTTAAACTGATTTCCTCAGAGACCCTGGTTATGGAGGATCTAATTCAACACGCGCAAACCTTGTTTGACGAGAACCGTCCCCCATCCTCACCTGTTCCTTCACCCGATGTGGCAAGGACATCGTCTACCTTAACTCACGGCTTGCATTTAGGTCCCGAGTTCCCACGACTCAAATCCGCTGAGGCAAAATTCGTGGACTCTACTACTCTACATCTCTCCACGTCTACTGTAGCGAGTAATAGATGTCGGTCCCCCCGTTCCGGGTTGTCTTATATTTACAACCTCGGAAGTGGACGATCAGTTACGCTCCAGGACCCTCTTGAATCCATTGTGGTCTGTTCATACCCCGATTGTTCCAATCTTGGGCTTTACTTCCATCGGCACACTTGTCAGAACCACTGCTACGATCACGCAGAGAGGGTTTCTGCTCGTGGTTGGGGAGCCACTCGTCCCAGAGCGATTTATCGCTTACCTATGGATTTCGCCCCCGTTATTTTGGAGTTTTCTCGAGAGTTTCCGGACACCGTTAACCCTTCGATGGACTGTTACGTTCAGGAGCAATGATCTTCGAGTTTACCCAGGCGCAAATGGAGATGTAGAGTCTCTCCTTTTATGTCAACACTCTTCTACGATAACGTCACACGGACGCCCCCCTTTATGAACATCTCTTTTTTTGGATTAGTACTAGTAGACTATTTTCCTTTGTTCTAAGAATCTAGTTGCAGGTGTCGTTCAGCAGAGGGCCACACAGCACTCGAGGCAGAACTAGTAGGGCTACTTCTGGGACTGCAGGTAATAAAATCGGAAAATAAAGGTAATACTTCGTTTGTCCTGGGAGTGGGCGACCAAGCGGCGACCAAAGCCCTCCACTCGAAGCTCAACAAACCGGGGCATTACATCGTGACTGAGGTACCTGTGGCAAAGACCAAGAAGACCAGAGGTAAAAAATATGCGCCGACGATCGCTCCCGACTTTTCTAAGGCGGCGGCTTTGTCCGATCAAAAACTCTCCTTCGTCCCGCCAGACAGGCGTTTCGCGCTCATGGAATACCGCTTTGACCCCTCAGCAAGCAAGCCCGGCGTAGCACCGGCTCTCACAGCCGCTGCTGCCGCGCGGCTCCAAGTGCAGATGCCATTCACGTTGCGCACATCGCTCTCCATCGCTAACCACGGCGGACTGTCTCTCTTCCCATCCCTTTACTCCGAACAACCATCGACTGACCCCCCCGGAAACAGGCGCGTTCGAGCTGTAGTTCACCCTCCGCGCAGGCGCACTCGACAATGTGACTACTTTTCAACTGAAAAGTGGCCCTGATGCTGCGGCGATATAGAAAGAAATCCCAGGCCGGTATTATGGTCCACTGTCCATATCGAATGTATTCTTCCGTAAGCCACAAAGACCGGGTTGCGACTAGGATTGACTGAGAAAAGAGCCCCTGGAATTTACAAACCATCGAAGTGAAGCCCCCACTACTCCGCTTATCGGCCCTACTAAAGGGAACTTCAACTCCTGTATGACTTGTTAGGAGCGGCTTCTTCCTCTTAGTGACTTGAGTCATGCAGGTTCAAAAGTTGGAGACTATGGAGTAAGACGCTCGCTACTGTCAGCTTTCTTCACTCGAGCCAAGGATATAACTAGAGACTGGTTGTCGTTGTCATCCATAATGCACTAGCAGAGGACCTTTCTACCAAGGACCTTATGCTGATGCATCCAAGGACCCACTAGGAAAGAGTGAAGGAGTGCGGGAAAGCGTGACTCAGCCTCTCGCTCGAATAAGTTACTGTAAGTTAGTCACAGGTTGTTTTACTTGGCCTGGGAGGCCTGAGAAAATAAGCCTCATGGTCGCTGTCTATTTCAACATGCCTACAAAAGCGCCCTCTGTGGCACCCTCTGGAAAACTCCCATGTCTTTCCTATCCGTAGAACCTCAATCCAGAGTACTTTTAGAGTGTCACTCTGACAGTCTACTCGGCCAATTCGATACACAACTCGAGATCATCACAGATCGCTATTTAGCTTTCTTCCAAGAGAGGTCCTCAACCTTGTTCGGGTCCTACATCTTATACTAAGCGTTCGATCTTCAGGCGAAGTATTGAGGCGACCTAGTCAGTTGTCGTCCGATAAGTCGAACCTGCCACGTATCTAGGCTTATTTGTCTCTCTTGAAGTATCGATTCCCTACGGAAACTCCATAGCAAGGCAAAAACCGTTGATGCCTCATTTGACCCACGTGTCGAACCAACTACGACGAGAGTAGCGTGGGATAAAGTAAGGGACAATCTAGAAAGAGGTACGTGTTTGCACATTCTGATTTGTGGCTCGGAGCCCATAGCCGTTGCAGAGGCCAACACCCAACAGCCTTTCATGGATATTTTGGATAATGACGTCATTAAACCCCTTTCAGCATTGAAGGTAAGCCAGAAACATATTTTTCGGGAGGGCAACTCTGTTCTAACAATAGGGTGATATGGAAGAAAACAAAAGTTGAGACAGGAAAGCGGATTGAGGAAAATCTCAAGAGATTCGCCGCAAAATATGCCGATTATGCAGAGAACACAATCTTAAAGCTCCAGCAGGAATATTTGAAGAAATATAACCCTCGGTAATATGTTCACTCTACCAGCGTTTTTCAACGTTCTCAGGACATTTCGAACAAAAGATTTCGTGGTCGGCGGAAAGATTTGTGGGAACCTGAGCCTGCCAAGTCTGAAGAAGGTATCGCTGATATCACCCATGGGTGCCAACTTGGTTTACTGAATAAACCCTCTGAATTAGCGTTCGACGATAGCTGCAGGTCAGCCATTTTCGAACTCAACAGCTTTCGATCGATGTGGGTAGAGAATCTAAGGGACGGATATGAGGTAAGTGATATCCTAAGTTATGATTTTGATTGGTGCTTCACCAAAAATCTCCGACGCAGTGTCTTGAAGAACTCGTTTTCGAGCCAATCGTCAAGGACGTTCTTGTCAAATATATGGACGGTATGGTGTCAGTGCTTTAAAGTCTCCGTGGATTCTTCGAGAATTTTGACAAGGCACGCAGTGCAGCACGTGCAGAATATGACAACCTAGCAGCGAGTACTAGGGCAGAAGTCGAGAAAGCCTTGGTCGGGACAGATACATCCGACCTGAGAGCGTCTTTCCGTCGCGCCCTTTCCTTTTCTATTCCTTCACCGACTCTCTATCGCAACTATCGTCCCGGTGCATATTCGGACTTGATTTTCGGTGTCCCCCTGGTGGACGTCGAGACCAATGAAGACAATGTCCCGAAAATGATGAGAATGTGCATCGAAGAAGTCGAGAAGAGGGGTCTGGATACTAAAGGGATATATTCGGTAAGCTGATCGAGGCTTGTGTTAGACCCATGTTTAGTGTTGTAGGTGGGTCGTCCGCTCGATGCAGAAGTACTACGGGCAGGTGAAATCCACCCCAATGCCCAACCTACTAGCTGACGTGAATTCGCATTCAGTTGCGGCGCAGGTTCGAAAGTCAAAAGTCATTTTCCTTTAGTTCTACGGACGATATCCATTCCGTTGCGATGCTTCTCAAGGTCAGCCATTACAACCATTGCAAACGCGTCGGTTCTATAAGTTCATTTCTAGCGCTACCTCTGGGATCTTCCGGAACCGCTGTTTATGCTCTCTTTGCAAGATTATAGAAACTACAGACAGAATAGAGGTAAGCGGGCTTAATGCTCTCGCACATTTCATCAACACCCACACTCTGATGTCAGGTATAGCCACATATACCGAAAACGATTTCTCGCTGTTACGATCGAAGATCCGTGAACTACATCCGGTTCAGAGG
Organism: Lactarius psammicola; assembly: GCA_025769895.1. NCBI lineage: Eukaryota > Fungi > Basidiomycota > Agaricomycetes > Russulales > Russulaceae > Lactarius > Lactarius psammicola. The sequence continues at coordinate 25,197 of WTXK01000341.1, read as the reverse complement.
GCATCTCTAGAAGTTCTTTTGCGGCATCTCTTGCATGTCGCCTCTCATTCGGATAGTAATGCAATGACTGTGGAGGAGCTCGCTATTTGGTTCCGGCTTCCTATCCTTCGAGGGAATCCAGTCTTGCAAGACAGTGTTGGTGTGAAGGCACGTCGCAATGACTTCTTGTAATATCTTTAAACTGATTTCCACAGAGACCTTGGTTATAGAGGATCTCATTCGAAATGTGCATACCCTATTTGAAGAGCGCCCTTCTCCATCTCCACCTGTTCCCTCATCCCTTGTGGCAGAGACAACGCCCACATTCACTTCTAGCTCTTTGCCTTGGAGTCCCAAGTTGCTACAACCCACCGAGGTTCAAACCATAGGCTCTACTACCCGACATCGTCCAGGTCTTATTGGCGGCACCCCCACGTCTACCCAATCCTATTTTTCCTCCTTACTGTCGGATGCTTCAATGGAGAGTCGCCTCACACCATCTCTGACCCCCTTGCTAAGCCCACTACAGGGACCTCCGTCGTTGAAGATCCTTACTGAAGGAGTGGAGACGACTACCCGAGAGCAGGTCATACCTGAGGCGAGAGGAACTCAGGCAGTGGAGACATTGGCGAACAGTACTCCGGCGGAGGTTGTGTCCGTTCCGCTCACATCTGTCGCCGAGTGGCGGTTACGCCAGTCGCGACTTCCCCTGCACCCAGAAGCGGTGACGATCCCGCAAAGCCCACCCGAGAGTGTTCTATCGCTTACGTCGGATTTTTCCCTCTCCTCTGTTACGAGCACGCACACTGGAGTGGGGAGATTCTCCCCATGATATGTACATTTTTTCCGTGGTTTGTATTTATGGACGCGGCGGACCCACGGTTTCATGGGCATATTCGTAATTTTGAAACTTTACTGCGGCTTGTCCACTTGCAGCCTGCATGAACCTCCGGATGTAGTGACGCGCGACGCGATAGTTGGGTCGTATTGTTACCTGTTTCGAGGGCTTGCCAGGAATTCAATCCGGCTGGGAGTAATGCTGGGTTGGCTTCGACTTGGTCGACCCAGTTACCGTTGCGAACGATCCGTCCTTTCACCTTTGTACCGACTCGACGAGGGACAGGAATAAAGCTGCTCTCCGAGTAGGTTTCGGGCGATATTGGCCTCGTTTTCTCATTACAATGTCGTTTGAATCGGGCAGGAAACATTTTGGTTTTCCCGTGTCCTCCGTCGAACTTTGTGGGGGGTGACCGGTGACTGGTGACCCTCAGTAAAAAAGAGAAGTCAGAATTTAGTCATCAGCGGTCCGGTGGGAATCAGCTGCGGGTCAAATTCGGGTCGAGCCGAGTCAGAAATTTTGCATAAGTCATAGTTAGTCCGCCCAAGTCGGATGAGAGTCATTTGGCGGTCAGATCCAGTCAGAATTTTCTTTTTTTGTTTTGATAACATTTGTATTCCGGAGCATGTGACCAAGGCAAAAATCCGTCGAGATTGACTGAAATGGATCAATGCTGTTTTACATAATGGAGCTGCCCATCTCTTCGTGGTGCTCTCATCTCTCTTTTTTATGGATCTTCGTGGTGCTCTCATCTTTCTCTCTAATACGGATCTTCGTGGTGCTCTTATCTTTCTATCCTATGCGGATCTTCATGGTGCTCTCCTCGCAGCTTACCGCGTGACGATGGCTGCAGTGCAGGAAGCCTACAGCGACGCCTCAACTCCCCACGGAGGCACTGTGTTATGACGCGGGATTCCGGGTAGCTCGTATCCTCGGACCGGCGGTGCGTAACGGGAGAAGGTGACTCGCGAGATAACGACTTGATAACCCCAGTACTGTACGATAAGGATGAGGTGTGTGATTGGTTCACCGTTGTACGATATCTATGACTTGGACGGACACTTACGATAACCATACGATACGTGATTGGTTAGTTACCTTTCAAGAGGTGCTTTAAAGCCCTCGCGTATATGTATATAAGGTTAGCCAAGCTGCGCCATAGTCCGCAGCTTGGTCTTCTTGAATCTATTCTGCCTTACTCTCTCTTATCTATCTCCATCGGTCTTAGTCTTGCGCTCCTCTTGATAGGAGTCTGCCTTGTCATCATCACCCTTGAGTCAGTATTGCCTTACGAATAAGGCTTGCTGTTATACTCCCTCGATCACGTGCCACAAGGGCCGTCATATCGCTAAGTTGTCGATCAGTTGTGTCGCCTTCTCGCCGCTCAAGTCGAGCCACGTGCCAATAGACACGTAACATTAAGACCAAGCTCCCATCGTGGCGACCGAAACAACTGCCGATAGCTGGGTATTCGCGCAATACTCCATCGAACGAAGAGGAGATCGAAATGTTCCCACCCGATACCTGAGAAGCGCGTGGTGGGGAACAATCGACGACGTCACCGGATACTGGGTAGACATACCCACGAGACCATCAAGAGTTTACCCAGTTGAGTTTAATTTCGAACACACTTGTTGGACAGAAGTTGCTTGGAGCCCTCGCAGAAGACAGTAGGACGTACTCCGACCTACGGGAAGAGAATACAATTGCGACATCCTACGAAGCGAAGTGGTACATCGAGACCAGTGGGGCCCAATTGATGGCGCAGAAAATGACAGCGCACCAGCGCCATCTGAAGGAAGCACAGAACAAACCACTACGGAGGACGAAGTAGGAGACCGACCAGACGCAGAAGAAGAACAACAGCGTTGATGATTTGACGAGATACGTATCAATTCTTTAGTCGCCCAAGCAGAACAGATCAATATCAGATCGCCCGCAGTCATGGCTACGGAGACGCGTACCTACACCGAGGAAGAAAACAGGCTCGCAGATGCATTGGCCGAGCGGAGACTACAAAATGAACGCACAGAAGAGAGGGCGCCCACGCCACTACAACTGGAAGAACGAGTTATTGACCCAAACACAGGCCACCACGTAACACTCGACGAGCTCGCAAACCAGCGAATGTATGGGCCAGATCAACCCGATCCGCCCTCCGACAGAGAACAAAGCCGAGTATGGAGTTACCTGGCAAGGCAGCGAGTAGAAGGTGAAGGGATACCGGCCAACATTCCACGAGGCGGGGGACCCCCGGGACGCTACCCAGGGGGAATACCGCCACGACGACCACCCGGCGGAGGACCACCGCCATCAGGCGGAGGCGGAGGTGGTAGTGGTGGTGGAGGCCCACCTGGAGCCGATCCCAATGGAAGAGGAGATTACAATAAACTACAAGGGCAGCCACCTCCTATTTTTCGCGGTGACAGGAAGACTACTGAAACCTTCCTTACCAAATGGGAGCTGTACAGGGGCATGAACCGCCACACACAAACGATGCGCGAAGCATACTCGCGCGCCATCCTTTTCCTTACCTTTCTGGAAGGAGACGACCTCAACGAATGGATCACTACTCACACCAGGTGGCTGACGCTTCAAATCGCGAATGGAATACCCGAAGACAACAAAAGGATATGGGAAGCGGTATACCGAAGCTTTAAACGTCACTTCACGAACACGCTAGAACAAGAGCAAGCACGGACCGCATTGCAAGAGGGGATATATATGCAAGGGACAGATATTGACAAGTATGTGTCCCGCTTCAAAGAACTAGTGCGGCGCGCTGGCTATCGAGCAGATTCGCCGATGGTTATCAACGTATTCACCAAGGGGCTCCCGCGCAAGCTTTACGAACAATGCTACACGCTTGACAATCCGCAAAGCTACGAAGGGTGGAAGCAAGCGCTTCTGAAGCGACAAGAACAATATATCCACCTACAAAATCACTTCAACGAGGGAAAAAGGAATCTAGAGAAGTATCGCAACCATACAGGAAATCGAGGGGGGTATGCCCCACCACCACACCTCTCACACCCTGATGCCATGGACACATCTGCAAGGGCAAGAGCACGAGGCGGAGAGGTCGACAATAGCATTATCGCAGTCGCTGGATCCGAAGAGATGAGCCCGAACGACTCGGGCTTCCGGCAATACACCCAAGGGACAAGAGGCAGATACATACCTCGGGGAGGGTACATTCAACGAGGACAGCCCCGTGACACCAGGGGAGTACAATGTTACAACTGTCAGAAATACGGGCATTTCAGTCGCGATTGCACACAGCCCCGTAAACAATGACAGACGCAACAACCGCCTGTACAAGTACGGGCCACCTCAAGTCTCACACCGCAACAAGAAGCGGCGCAAGTACTCCAAACAATTGCCAACAAGAGCGACGAAACCCAAGAGCTAGTAATGAAAGGAATATGGGAGAGGGAGGATTTTTCAAGCGCCTGAACCCAGCGGCCTGGGTGAGGGCAGTACATTCTCGTGATGTTGTAATAGTGACTACGCGTTTTCGATCTATGCATATCCCAGTTTCGACTCGCACACATCACGCTATGGCCGACATACAAGCGTTAGTGGACAGCGGAGCCACTGACTGCTTCATGAATCACAAATTCGCAAAACGAATGGGCCTGGGGCTAGTTCCCCTGGAAAGGCCGAGAAAAATATGGAATATCGATAACACAGAAAACAAAGGAGGGTCCATCACTCATTACGTGGACCTTGATGTACGCACTAAAGGGATTCACAAGGAAATGAGATTCCTCATTACCGACATCGGAAACGAGGAAATCGTCCTAGGCTATCCATGGTTGGCCACGTTCGAACCACAGTTCACGTGGAAATATGCTACAATACGCGAGGACATGCTACCTGTTGTCATCCGGTCCGTAAACCCCCGCATAGTACGTCAACCGATTATTAGCACCACCACCACAGAGACTCTCCCTAGCACGGAACGGAACCTTATCGTCCAAAAACTTGAAGAACAGTGTACCGTACGGACCACCGCCACGGAACTAGCAATAAAGGCGAAACAACACACAACCGCAGCAGTACTTCCGCCACAATATGCCCAATACAAAAAACTATTCAGCGAAGAAGAGTCGCACCATTTTCCCCCAAAACGGGTGTGGGACCACGCCATCGAACTAAAACCTAACGCGCCAACTGCGTTAGACTGTAAGATATATCCACTAACGCGACAGGAGGACAAAGCACTACAAACGTTCATCACGGAGGAGACGAAGAAAGGGTACATAAGACCATCCAAATCACCCCATGCATCACCTTTCTTCTTCGTAAAAAAGAAAGATGGCAAACTTCGACTGGTGCAGGACTATAGGAAACTCAACGACATAACGGTGCGAAACCAGTACCCCCTTCCGCTCATTACGGACCTCATCACCGATTTGAGCAACGTGGACATATACACGAAACTCGACATCCGCTGGGGGTATAACAACGTGCGTATTAAAGAAGGGGACGAAGAAAAAGCGGCATTCAAGACACGCTACGGACTCTTCGAACCAACGGTCATGTATTTTGGTCTGACTAACTCCCCCGCCACCTTTCAAACCATGATGAACTTCATCTATCGCGACACCATCTTAAAGCACGAACCGTTGGGAACTACGATTCGCGTCTATATGGATGACATAGGAATCACGTCCCGCTCGGGTCTAGAGGGCCATATAGCGGCAGTAAAAGACGTACTTCAAGTCGCGCAAGACCACGACCTCTATTTCAAACTGGAGAAATGCCTCTTCCATGCGCCCGTGATGGATTACCTGGGGGTAATCCTTGAAAAGGGGGTAACACGCATGGACCCTGCAAAAATCGCGGGCATCCGCGACTGGCCTACCCCTAAAACCGTTAAGGATGTCCGTTCTTTCCTTGGTTTTTGCAATTTTTATCGTGCTTTCATTAGAGGTTTCGCACACCATGCACGACCCCTGAACATACTGACCCGAAAGGGGCAGGAATGGGAGTGGGGCCAGGCGCAACAAACAGCGTTCGACACACTGAAGACACGAGTAACACAAGAACCGATACTGGCACATCCTGTACTGACAGACCAGTTTGAACTAGAAGTGGACGCGTCGGGGTACGCCATCGGAGGGGTCCTCTTACAGCGAAAACAGGACAACAAGAAACACCCGATTGGTTACTTCTCGAAAACGTTGGACCCAGCCCAGCGTAACTATCACGTGTACGACCTAGAACTTTTAGCTATCGTGGAAGCCCTCAAGCACTGGAAACCTCTACTGGCCGGATCCCCACACAACATCATCGTCCATTCGGACCACGCGAACCTACTGTACTGGCGGAACCCACAAAATATTAACCGTCGGATAGCAAGGGAAGTGGTAGAACTATCCGAGTATCCAATCAAAATAAAGCACGTTGCAGGAAGGGCCAACGGACGTGCGGATGCACTGTCGAGGCGTAGCGACTACGACACCGGGGACAACGACAACCAGAACGTGGTTGTACTCCCAGATCACATGTTCCTTCGAACTGCGAACATAACGACCGTAGAAGCCAAGGAAAACGATAATTACGCACAGGACGAAGCGCAAATCCGACATTGGGTCAATGCACACCGACTGATGAAGATCGACGGGGTATGGTGTAAAGAGGGACGACGCGTCATTACTGGGGGAGTAACCGAGAAACGCGCGATTATCGATGCTCACCACTCTCCCCCAGTTTACGGACACCTGGGTATGACCAAAACAGGCATGCTCGTGGCAAAACACTACTTTTGGCCGGGAATGACCAAGGACATCGTGGAATATGTCAAGGGATGTGCAGCATGCCAGCAAAACAAGGTCAACACACGACCAATACATGCACCTCTCCAACCGATATTCCCCAAACCTGAGGCAAAACCATTTGAAACAGTGGCAATGGACTTCATAGTAAAATTGCCGCTATCGGGAGGGTACGACTCTATTCTAACAATCACGGACCACGATTGCACGAAGGCGGCCGTGTTCATACCCTGCTGCGAAGACGTATCAGCAGAAGAAACCGCCCAACTATACGCTAAGCACGTCTTTGCCCGCTATGGGCTCCCCACTAAAATCATATCGGATAGAGACCCCAGATTTGCATCCCGATTCGCAAGGGAGTTATGCCGACAGCTGGGAATTGAACAGAACATTTCGTCGGCTTATCATCCAAGAACAGATGGCCAGTCAGAACGGACCAATCAGTGGCTCGAACAATATCTACGCTTCCAGGTCGATTATCATCAAAAGGACTGGCTCCACTATCTGCCACTAGCGGAATTCGCGCACAACTCGTGGCCCCACGAGATAACAAGGAAGTCTCCGTTCGAACTTCTTATGGGATACCACCCTCGCGCTGATTGGACGGATAAGCCGTCTCCTATCCCACAGATAACGACGCGCATGGAACAGCTCCAGGAGGCTAGACGGGAAGCGCAGATACTGATAACCAAAGCCCAGACCCTGTGGATCAAGCACAAGAACACGCCCAGGTTCAAGGAAGGAGACCAGGTATGGTTAGATGGGCGCAATCTGAGGACGAGTCAGCCGAGCGCCAAGCTGGCAGCCAAACGGCATGGTCCTTTTAAGGTTGACCAGGTGATGTCCCCGTACTCTTATCGCCTGGAATTACCGGCTCAATGGAAGATCCACCCGGTATTCCACATCGATCTTCTCACACCCTATTGAGAGACTACCATTCACGGACCAAACTTCACGTGTCCACCACCAGACCTTGTGGAGGGAGAAGAAGAATACGAGGTCGAGAAGATTCTGGACACGCGGCTGTTCGGCAGAAGACGTACGTGGCAGTATTTGGTCAAGTGGCTTGGATACCCCGACTCGGAGAATCAGTGGGTCAATAAGGCCGATATCTTTGCCGAAGACAAGATAAGGGAGTTTGAACGATCAAACTCCGCTGCAGGGACGTACTTAAGGACCACCAGAACTGCTGAGTCGCCCCACTCCCCAATCCACTCTTATCCTCTCATTTCTCACATCCCCTCCATGGACTTCGCGTACTATGCCACTAAAACCGCTGAAGAAGTATTCTCAGCCGAACTATTGGAGGGGCTCATCTCCCTCGATGAGGCACGACGATGGCTCAAGCGCGTCCACGAAACAGGCAACACCGCCGCCCTTGGATGGGAAACCATTGACGACAACGACAACCACGACGACACCGACCACAGCGCAGAACAAGGAGCCGCTGTGGTCCATGCAACTGCAGAAGACGAGGGTACGGTGGTTGCCCTGATTACCCGAGACGAACTCGCCGCAGTGGAGCGCGCCTTCCCCGGCCCTGCGCAGGCAACACTGTCCGAAAGTGCACTACAACCCCGGCTGCTTACAGTGCGGAACGTTCCTGAAACGGAGGAGTATCGCAGTGGAACTCGGGACGATCCTCTCATCGTGGGAGAAGATACGAGCGACACCGAGCCCGTACCGGTACGACTCTGCCTTCAAGGCGACGGTGAGGAAACCCGCAGAGCTCTGGTGGCACACCGCACAAGCATGGACCAACAAGCAGCTCAACGCCGCGCACGCCGCGCGGAGAGAGAAGCTGCTGAAGAGGCACGCCGAGATCAGGCGAATGCGCGAGTCCAGGCTCAAGAATTCGGACATGTCGATTGGGAAACCGATCTCTACCCAGCTGAGCACCCCCATATTACCTACGGAAGATACGAACACTTACCCGACGACACCCCACACGCCTCCACCACCAACGGAGAGCCCATTATGCGATACAAGTACCGGGAGATAGTCGACGATCCCCTCAAACAGCCATTCACCGCAGAAACCCCGGTCGGATGGACTCGAAACATGGGAAGGGACTACATACCCTGCCCACTCACCATTCAAGGGGTCAGCTGCCCTGCTCTCTGGTATCAAATCATCGAGAGCGACGACCCCATTATACTCATGGGGACCGACCGAACGGATTGCGTATACGCATCCCCATTCTACGCCACGTCACGACCCGTACTCCCTTGACCCCCGAAGTACACCGAAGAAGAGCTCAAAACCCTGGAGTGGGGGTATCGGAGGCAGCCGGTGATCGACCAGTGTCTACGGGCACTATCAGATAAGTCAATTCCCGCTGAAGTCCGACGATACCGAGCGCTGACGCAAGATCAGCAGTGCTTGGAACAACGCGTTCGAGAGCTCGAGAAGGGGATCGCGGTACTGTACGGACGACGCTCACTGTGCGCCGCCCGTCTTCACCGCGCCGACACTCTTGCACGACTCGAACGGGAGCGGCGACAGCTCGGGGATCCCGAGATACTCTGGGAGCGGCCAGACCAGGACGAATTCCATCAAGGGTGTGGCTATTAGGATGTGGGCATCCTCCCTGAAAAGGGGGTGATGTTACGACGCGGGATTCCGGGTAGCTCGTATCCTCGGACCGGCGGTGCGTAACGGGAGAAGGTGACTCGTGAGATAACGACTTGATAACCCCAGTACTGTACGATAAGGATGAGGTGTGTGATTGGTTCACCGTTGTACGATATCTATGACTTGGACGGACACTTACGATAACCATACGATACGTGATTGGTTAGTTACCTTTCAAGAGGTGCTTTAAAGCCCTCGCGTATATGTATATAAGGTTAGCCAAGCTGCGCCGTAGTCCGCAGCTTGGTCTTCTTGAATCTATTCTGCCTTACTCTCTCTTATCTATCTCCATCGGTCTTAGTCTTGCGCTCCTCTTGATAGGAGTCTGCCTTGTCATCATCACCCTTGAGTCAGTATTGCCTTACGAATAAGGCTTGCTGTTATACTCCCTCGATCACGTGCCACAAGGGCCGTCATATCGCTAAGTTGTCGATCAGTTGTGTCGCCTTCTCGCCGCTCAAGTCGAGCCACGTGCCAATAGACACGTAACACACTGTGGCTGAGTCCATGCGTACCCCTCTCAAACAGAACGCACACTCCAGTACGTGCCTCAACTTGCACCATCGAAGATCTGTTCATGAATGAGAAGGAGAAGACTGGAATGAGTCTTTGAAGAGGGAGGAGGATGCGTCGGTGGGTACGCGCACTTGATCCTTTATCCTCTCCCACTCTTGACGTCCTTGATCTGGCTTTTAGAAACTACTAATCGACCCACTAGAGCCAGAACTGTCGATCGTAGAAGAAGAAACTGGGACACCCTTCGGAGAAGCTGTCAGGCGATGTTCCCCAAGCCTCCATTTCCATAAGGTGAGTCTTCGATTTCCAACGCCATCTCTACCTATCACTAATTCCCCTCACAGGGCTTGTAGAGAAGGGGACAGGAATGGTGTTAATTCACCTTGGTATATACGTCTTATCACTATCATCGCTGTCTCGGTCTTGCTTCCGACGACTTAGGCGCACCGCTTTCAGGGTCCACATCTTCGAATATAGTTGAATTTATTACAATAACTACATTGAAGAGTTCCTTCAGCGGGTGCAAGAGAACTGTATCAGGTTAGCCAACTCGATGGCAAATCCTTTGCTTTTGGATCGCGGTCAACGTCTTCCGAGTTTTTTTTTTTTTCAAGTTGACTGAGGTAACGATCGACAATAAGCTTACTTCCGCTAACAATAAACAGTCTCTGTGTCCGAGCAACTCCAGGCTAGAGGGTCTGGTCTCCCTTTGAGAGGCGCTGGCACTCTCACCGTCACCGTCGGATCCATCACGGCCAGGTTCCACGGGATGCTCATCTTGGAGCATGATGCATTCCTCATAGGAGTCTTGATTGCATCCCACTCTCCCGTCACACTGGGCTTATCGAACCGCGTGCTGTGCCCAGAAACAAAGACGCCATCGCAAGAAATAACTTCGCCTGGCTCGAACAGTGCAGTGCGCACGACGTGAACGGTTTGGACACGGGCAACGACGGTGTAGCGTGCATGCGACGTGCCGACGATGACGACTTGGTCACAGGCGACGACGGTGCAGCGCGTGACGTGAATGACTCGGGTGCGGGAAACGACGGTGCGGCGTACGTGCGACGTGCCGTCAACGATGACTCGGTCACAGGTGACGATGGTGCAGTGCACGGGTGCGAGAAACGACGGTGCGGCGTACATGCGACGTGCCGTCAACGATGACTCGGTCACAGGTGACGAGGTGCAGCACGACGTGAATGATTTGGGTGCGACGGTGCGGCATACATGCGACGTTCCATCAACAACGACTCGGTCACAGGCGACAAGTTGCAATGCGCGACATGGACGACTCGGGCACGGGCAACCTCGACGGCTCAGACACAGGTGACAACGGTGCAGCGCGCACAATGTGGACGATTCGGACGCGGGCAACCAAAGCTGCGCAGCTGAGGTCCTCAAGCTCAAGTCTGGTGTTGTGTGTGTGTTATGGCATGGCTTCTTCCCATTGATATGGCTAATGTATCCCATTCAGATATCTTTTCTAGCCCAATTCTGAGAGCTGTGGACCACCTCATCGGCCCAGCCAGTTTTTCATCAAATGTGACTTGGCTGGTGGACAACAATACTCCGGTACAGGTATGTTCTTCCTTACAATTTCTGCATAACATGTATATGATAATTAATATTTATCTGCAACAGTGGTATTGAAACTTAGACCCCGGGTACTTACACCATGGTCCTTGTACATACAGGTAAGCCTACTCTACATACATTAAGGGATCCTCACTCTCAATACCACATTCATCCAGTGCTAGTAGGGTAAGTCCTGGGTGTCTTCGCAAGACATGAACATTGTCATTGTAAGTCCAGATTCCAATAAGGCTGGCTATGGCTGATGTTTCAAGCACATATACTGATGACGACCACTTTCCATACCACCTCCCAAATAGCTTGTGGCGCTCTATCAGAGGATGATAGACAACAAGGGAGAGGCCTGTCCCAGCAACAGTATAGAAGGCTAAGGCCTCTCCAAATATTGGTTTGGTCTTCTCCACCTCTAATTCTGTCTCATCTATAAACTGATCTCTTGGCTATAACACCTGCCCCACTAGCTGAGCTTCAAAGTACCTTGAGGAACGTGAAGTATGTTTTTTTGAAAGCTTAAAGAGCTGGCTTGTAAGGGTAATATTGTTGGGAAGAGGGCACTTTCCCCATCGCTTAATTTGAGGTGTTAATTCAGGTCCTACTCCAAGATAAGACTGAATTGCCTGTAGGTGGGCCTTTAAATCATCATCTTCCTTTTTCTGCTTTTGACTGATAGGAATTTCTTTAAATAGAGAAGTCCTTTGAACCTTTGCTTTAGGTTCTAAAAAGAGTGTTGGATAAGAAAGATGTAGCATTCTAACAGACTGTTTATCTGTCTTATATGAGGCAATATTTTTGAAGGGGGATTTTTTTGACCTGATACCATGACCAATATCTCCAATAGTCTGCTCACATGTGGCCTGAGAACCAAATCTGATAGAGCCATTATATGAAATATGATAGGGAATGTGAATGAGCTGAAAGATGCAAAGTCTGCAGCGGGAAATTTTGGATGGATCATTGCCAACATAGAGGCTTTCAAATCCTTTAAGAAAAAGAACAATCTTATCATAGAGCTTGGTTAAATCTCCTTTGGTTCTAGTGACAGTTGTCATAGCAAACTCCACCACATTGGAGAATATAGCAAAGTTCTTAATCACCACTGGGTTAAACCCAAGCTCCCATGCAATAGGAATAATATACCAGTGGAGAAGGGCCATCCACTCATATATCTTGTACTGACTTTGCCACTTTTTATATGGGTCTCTAATAGGTCCACAAAAGGATGAAGGCAATGTTGCTATAGCACTTTCAATCTCCGCTCCAAGCTTTGAAGCAATATCTTGACTCATATAGACCCTTTCTGATTCAGAGCTAAATGAGATCTATATATCCCAGATATGGGGCATGCAGTTCTCATAAAAGAGATGAAAGGGGTCAAGAGGGAAAAAGAATGGATGTGAGAAGGCAGGGCTAGCTGCACAAATAGGAAAACCAGAGACACCAGTTTCCCGCACAATTGCTGCATACTGTGTTTTATTGCCTTTTATGGCTTCAAGCCTCTCAATTGCCTCCCAGTAGTCTTCTATAGTTTGAATGGGCAAGTTAAAAATGTCAAAATCAGGGCGATCACTATTAATCTCCTGTTTTTGAGGTGGGGAGAGGGGATAGTACTGGGCCTTAGCACCTATAAGATAAAATAATAAGATAAAATGATTTAATAACATAATTTTAAATGCTTATACCTCTTTCTTTACTAGGGCGTGCACCTCGCACCATACTAAAACGGCACCCATATAAAGCCATATGTCCCGCCATTTTACTGAGTTTTGCAGAACCAAGGATATCTCCAAGAACACCACAAAGAAAGACCTTTAAGAGGAAGTATTTTCCTGAATGTGCATCCAAGGTCCATACACCAACACTAAGCTTTGCAAGCTCCTCATAAAGGATATAAATAAATGACTCCACATTTCCAGGTGAAGAGGGCCCAGGAATAACAAGTGGAATGATGGTATTGGCAGCTTTAGATCGCATGCTAGGAGGAAGGTTCAAGATTGTAACAATAAGAACCCATACATCAGACTGCTTCTTCATAGTAAGCTGAGCACCATCACCAGAGATGGTTATTGCAGTGTCAGTTTCCTCTTGAAATAAATGATTATTAAAATGATTAATATGGTTAATGGAGTCAGAGAAGTCAGAGTATTCAGTAGGGTCAGAATCAGGTTTCAGCTTTTTCAAAGCCTCTTGTAAATGCCTATGTCTATATCGCATAGCGTCTGCCATCTCCTTATTCATATATAATGACTGAATAACAGGCGCAATGGGAGTGTAAAGCATTTGAGCTTTTGGATGACCCTTCTGATCATAACGCAGCTGGCCACAAGACCCAAGGTGTTTATCACGAACATAGATGCATGAGCGCAGATCTTTGTACTCCCCAGTAAAAGCCATACAGCTATTGGGACACATGTCAACCAGCTGAGATGATAACCCCGTAAGCTCTATGGCAAGCTTTTGCGCCATATATAAGCTAAGGATCTCAGTGCCTGTGGCCTTTTGAAGAACTTGTGCATGGAGCTTATAAGCTTTAACAGTACCGCGAGAGTCAACCCATGCTATGTAGTGCTTCAAAGAGAGCTTCTCATCTGGGGTAAGTGGACGACCTCTAGGATCATCAATGGATGGGTGATTGGAAGGTGTATAGTCAGATAAAAGCTGCTTCCAAAGTCTTTTCACAACTTCTGGCAAGTCAGTGGCACCAGCAGCAAAGGTGTCATCCTTATCAGGATCAACACTATCTGGCCCACTCTCAGGCAAGGAGGCATGGCCAGAAATATCTAGGTGCCTTAAGGAAAGGGGCATAACAGCTGGATGAAGCTCAGATGAGTTAAAGTCATCATCAGACTCAGAGTCAGAGCCTTGATCCAAGAGGCTAGATCCAGAGTTAGGCAGCATAGCATGCTGATCTGACTCAGAGTCAGAAATATTGGGGTCCATCCCTGGGTAAGTGAGACCATCACTAGCTGTGGTATCAGTAAAGCCAAGGTCAATATCCATATTGATGCTAGCAGAACTAAAGAGATTATCTAATGCCATGCAGCAGTAAGCATAGATGAGCCACTTCACATCAAAATAATACACTTACCAGGCCCTATGGCTTCCCCTTGAAAGTGATCAGGCTGCTTGGAAGCCTCAGAGCGGGTGTCACCTAGCTGGACTGGGTGATCTGCATAAATAAGTGCCGCTTTGAGGTTAAATAATAATAATAATAATAATAATAATAATAGTTAAGTCCACAGTAAGGACGAGATAATGACTCTAAAGCACACCTCCTGGGCCCTCTGGGCGAGATCCGTCGACAGTATCAGGTAGTATAGGGTCTCCATGAAGCCCAGAAAGAAGTTTGATTGTTTTATCAATACACAATCGCACAAAGCGGGCGGAATTTGTTTCAGATGAGACACTCTGAAGAAAGCCCTGGTCCTGCTGCAAATGAGCCTCAATGGTGCATTTTGTAACCATTTTCGGCCCTCCATTGCACTTAGAGCATGGGCAGGTGTATCTTTGAGCTGCTGGAGGCATGAGTTATACAGGATCGACGAGGGAGATGTAGATCGTGGTTGATCAGTGTGAGGATGGACGAGCGCAGACTCTAGTGAAGAGCGTGCGAACGGCACATGTACGAGCCTAACTTAGCACTTGTGTTTTTTTTCCGAACACGCCTATACCACTGCCTCTTCAAACCATGCACAACGACTTTGGGGACAGTGATGTCTTCAATCAGAACAGCTCTGACAACGAAGATGAAGACGACTATATGGTGGGCACTCAGTGCGAGTCGAGACCTCAACTAAGGTCAAGGCCCACAATCGACTTTACTGGACGACACTCGACCGTTAACACCAACGTCGACCTCCCTGCGTTCACTCACCCTACCTGTCCACCTTCCCATGTGTCGGGCTTGACACTACACTCCGGTCTCAGCCACTCAGCAGCACGCTCGTTTCCGCGCAAGATGCCTTTGCCTCCAAGGCCAACTGTTGATGTTATTGCGTCGTGTTATGTCATGGTAGGGACGTTCACCCGACATGGGTAAAGGTCAACACTAGTCCGCTGACAAAACAATAAGGTGGGTCACGTGTGAGTTACGAGTCCTAAGTCCGAAGAGGACTTAGAGAGTTCCTGATGACGAGTAGGTCACCTCTTAGATCAGATGATCTTAGAGAAGTCCTTTAAGCAGATCAGACAGAGGGGAGGGGTTCAAAGACTGCTATGTTCAATATACCATATGGTACAAGAAGTCAAGTCTGAGGCCTACAGCCCCATACTGGCTAGTACTTATAGTATCTATGGACAATAGAGTCACGACTACAATAGCCATCACTAGGACAATAGAGTCACTAGGACAATGGGTCACAGGGAACAATAAGTGTCCCAAGTCATAGCGAGTCATAGACGAGCTATGGCGTCACCTCAGACAAACAATGAGCTAGAGGACAATAAGGCCCTCTAGTCATAAAGAGTCACGTGCCATGACAATAGGCACTCCGAGTCATAAAGTAAAAACACATGCCATCCCATGGTCATGCGCAGCAGAACAATAAGAACGCGACATAAATAGAAAAGGGGTGTGGGCATAGAGTAAAAGGAAAGGTCATGTGATGAAAAATAAAATCATACGTTCATGACACGTCACTAACCGTCTCTGAACTTAGTGCTAACCCCCACTACATCAAATTACGCGAAGATTTCGAGTATGTGACCAAGGCTTTGGCCACATACGTAGCCCAAGGTGCAGAGCCCCCTGCCGCAAATAGCGACACCCTCGTCCCGGCAATTTACCAAGGTGCGTAGTGCTTCTTTTTCGAGCCCAGGTATCTGCTAGATCAGCTCCCCAGCACTACCACTGCGCGGTGCGGACTCTCGCACCGCATCTTTGGGGCCAAGCGATTTGGTGTCTCAACAGATGAAAGCCGATTCCACGCTCGACGAGGCTATCAAAAGCCTCCTCGAAAGCGTGGAGGCGCCATCCATGTGGCCGCAATACCTTCCGGCCTCGGTCCTCTGGTACTATGAGGACTGCAAAACTGACAAGTCGGAAGGTGATATTATTACGGATACTAATCAGCGTCGACCAAAGATGAATCTCGCTATCCACCGCCCGGACGGCTCCAAAATCTCAAGCCAGGAATACGCAAACGTGCGACACTCTGTGGACTTATTGGTTCAGAACCTCATCAACCTCGTTGAATCGGACCCCCGCACGGCCACGCGCGCTAGCAATTCCAAATCTCGGACCAAGTCGTTTGTCAAGAAGTTGTTCAAGCCCGAGTATCGTCAAGCCATCTTCGATCTCGAGGCAGAGCAAAGGCTGCTCTGCTTGTGCTCGGGTCATTGGAAAGCTGATACCTTAATTGGTCAGGCGTTCAGGCGGTGAAACGACGCAGAAAGCAAGGCGGCATTGAACCATGTGAATGCTGCCTCCCTGGTGCCCGACCTGTTCCGTGCAAAGAGTTCCCAACCCCCGGAACGATTACCCACGGCACCCATCCCGCAAGTCCGGGATGTGGCACCTGCGAATGCGGCGAAGCGTGCCCTGGAGTTGAGCCCTGGTCCTAAGTCCCCTTCGGCGTCCCACGCTCAAAAGCGCAGCAAAGACAACACTATACACCTGGGACAGAAGACTATGGGCCCTCAAGCGCTAAATTCCCGTGAGTACAATACTTGACGAATTCCATTTCTCATTTAGTACGTTTGCACAGAGAAACGTCCTGCCGCACGCAAGGTCACTCCATCGTTCCTTAACCGCACTGAGGTTGTCAGTGCAGAACCTGCACTAACGAACCCTTCTCCCACCTACATTGACCCATCTGGTGTGTCCACGTCTTACACCGGCGTCTTACAACCCTCTGACCTGAGGCTGAATCCAGTCGATAACCTCATTGGTGGGTCGAAGCGTTCTCTGCGGGCACGCTTCCACTAATGAATCATCACAGCGATCCTCACAAAGGACTTCCCCTTCTTAACAAACGCCCCCAGCCTCCTCAACTCCATGAACGCGCAGATGTCGTTCAAGTGAGGCGAGACATCCAAGAATGTCTCGGCGCTCCTCGAGCGCATTCAATTTGCGGATCCCAATTCACCGGACATCGATGAGGACAACTTGGGTCAAAGCTGGGGACACTACCAATTCACGGCAGGTGGTCTCAGCCTGTCGTCCTCACTAACCACCTGGGAGGATGTTGGCAGCGTTACCACCACCTTTAAGTTAGTAGCAGCCGCCCTCAAGACGTGTCAGGAAGTGCGGATGATGTGCACGAATGCCGGAACGCCGAAGACGGGGGGCTTCATTAGCGACGTTTACCTCGAAAAAATTGTCGAATGTCTTCAGAACTGTTGGGTCGGTGCTGGTGGGGTACATCTTCACCTTCTCCCAGTTTATCGTTCACTTCATTGTTTCTAGACAATTACTTCTTATTCTTGCACCCCAGTCATTCCCACTACTCCCCCTTCCTATCGCGACGTTGCAATGTCACCCCCACGCCAGAAGCTCTTACTCAAATTCAAGCGGCTGACGCCTATCACAGACGTCTTCGCCACAACCAGTACCTCAGAGGCTCCCACCTCTACCAGCTCCGAGCAGCCCGCCGCCAGCACAGAACCCACGCACGAGCCTTCAGCAGCATTAGTACAGGTGTGAAGGACTCACTGGCTAGTGAGGCCGTTTATACTTGGAACTCGGAAGATGACGACGAACAGGAGGGAAGAGGAGGAGGGAGACTAGGAGGAACAGAAGTAGGGGCTTGAGCACGAGCAGGACTGCGAAGGGAAGGTTCGGTTCAATGGTGTTTAGAACAGAAGGGACAGGGGAGTCTAGCAAGTGGTTGTCACAAGTGGACAGTCTGAGGGCTGTCCGTAGTATTAGGCTGGTTTATATACCTAGTTACATGGTCTGTGCGCAGTAGAATACTCTGGAATACAGTGGAAGCATTATAAATAGTGTCCAATGGCGTTAGTCTCTCTTAGGTCTTGTGACCTTCTCCGCAGTACATCCGGTAGAAGCCGGTAGAAGACTATAGAAGGTCGTAGAACCTTCTAATAGTAATAATAGATCCTTGTTTACCTATTAGTAACTTGTTTGGACTCTGTCCACAAATAATAACAAGTTAAATCATCCAAAAACATCAGGCGACAATGAAAACGCGATATTGTGGACGCCTCTACTCATCACTTTTGCGCAAACGGACATGGTGGGACCATAGAGCCCAGGTTTCCTACTATATGGGAGGTGGAACCAAGGGTCCTAGTCGGACAACTTGATGGTACCCTTTCTTTGAGTGTGGCAAGTACTATTGATAGTACGTTGGTATAACTAAGTCATGAACGCGGCATACTAGTTCATGACAACAGGTGCGTCGGCATTTGACCGTGACACCCCAGCCCACCCACAGCCTCCAGGGCATTCGCGCAGACGCCGCATCGCTGAAGCTCCTTCAAGTCTCAGAGCTCCTTGCTTGGATGAGCGACAACAAGCTCGCCATGCCGAAGTCGAAGCGCAAGGATGGTGAGTTGTATACATTCTAGTACCCCAGAATAATGTTAACACCGACCACTGTGCAGATCTCATTACAGCCATCGTCAAGTCCTCGGAGTTTGCGCAGGTCACCAGGTCGACCATCCAGGAAATCGTAGAGAATGTAAGCTCCTCATAGCTTGTGCCTTCTAATTCTGACCTACGTTGCCAGCGCAAGTCAAAGAAAGCGCCAAAAATGCAGCTCGCTGCACCATAACGTATCCGCTACACGCTTCCTCGTTGCAACAACTGGCTTTGGTTCAGTGTAGGGATTCTTGGGAGGTTTTATATATCGAACTTTTTAACGTAGCGTACATCACTGGTGTACGACCCCCTGAACCTGGCATGACTGCCAATGAATTTATTTGACTACGGACTGCACAAAAATGACACGTGATGACTATGATCCGACAATAGATGGTAAAATATGACTAGGGAACTGCCCCTAAATGACTTGAAATGACTAGATCGGACTTGGGATGACCAACGAAATGGCAAATTCTGACTGAATCGGACCTAGGATGACTAGCTAAATGTCAAGATTATACACGGAACTGTCCCCAAATGACTTAGAATGACTCGGATCGCCTGTATTCTGACTTGTTCTGACTTCGGTTGACTTCACAACCCGGCGCGAACGGAACTGGGTCTGACTAAATTCTGACTACCAGGGTCAGAAATCTGGTCAGAAATCTTGCAAATATGCAGATAGAGGTCATTTGACTAATTCTGACTACAACTGACCCCGGGCCGACTTTTCTTTTTTACTGAGGGTGACCCTTGGAGGCATTGTCCTAAGTTGTGCCGTGCTCGGGGTCGCTGGGGCGGCGGTCGACGTACTACTGCTCCTGTCGCGGGGATCTCCTGGTGGCCGTGGCCGTGATCATGTGGCCACGTGAGGTGGTTGCGTGCAACATTGGGGTCTTCTGTTTGGCTCGCACGTTAAGTCAGCCACGGTGGTTGTTTGCTAAATTGTTCGTTTCGTTCGGGGTCGATCCCTTCGACCGGTCGATATATTAGTCCAAGGACTTGTCATGCGACTCATTGTTCCTCTGGTACGAAGTGCCACTCGTTGTACCGAAGTTCGAAGAAGACTCGGAAGCCGCATTCGTATTCGACGGCCGCTCGTGCTGCTTTGTATCTCGGCAGGCTAGTGTCCATCCCTGATAACATCTTGGACGCGACCAATACCAGGTCAATTGTGCAGACCTCCTTTTGCTCGTTTTTACCCGCGTATCCACCACCAGTGGCACTTCCTTATATCAACGCTTACAGAAACGTCCTCCCAAAGGCTGTTCGTCCAGGAGATGTTGATCCGGTCCTTCTCGTGACGCACCGACCGCATGTCGTCATCTTCAGCACCGCTCTCTCACTTTTTTGTGTCCAATTTCTGGAGATCGTGAGTGTCGTGTCCTTCCTACAGTGTGATACAATAAACCCCACAAACAGTTGACTCACTATATGCCCTCACATTCATCCGTACCTTCTTGAACATCCTCGTCGAGTATTTCGGAGGAGTAACTACCCCAGTACTCAAGGACAACTTTTATATAGTCCATCAATCGCTTTAGATGCTTGTGGGCACCCCTTCACAGCGGTCCCCAAAGCCCCTCACGATATTGTTCTCCCTCCATCACTCATCAGCAAAATAGAGTCTCTGGACCCTCCGGACCCACTCCAAACGGCCTAAGTGAGTTTTCCGGTAATCCATAGCGCGAAGTTGGTGGTCTTCGCTACAATCACGATGTCATTTACATTGACATCATCAGGACGCCGAACGCGGTCGTTCTTAAGTGAGTGCCGCCGCACAGGTCCAAGTGCAAGTGCCGTTCTAGCTGTGCGCGTCGCTCTCCATCACCGACTACGGCGGTCCGTCAATTCCCACCTCTGCTCCAAACAACCATCTGTTGAGATACCAGCGCGCGCGATCATACCCGAACATTTGACTGATATTTTGTGTTCGATCTACTTACTATACGTCCCGTGCTCGTACTATACTCTTTGGTACTGTCTCCGCGAAATCATGTTCACCGTTTGGCATGTGAATACGATACGATACTATACTTTCGACTTAGCGTTCCCGTACATAAATACCTGGCTAGTTTACCATGTACACCTCAATGATTGCTTCTCTGCGCGATTTCTGAGGTGAGTGTATCCTTACTTTAGTCTCCTTACGGTACGCTTATGCCTGGGCACTCTATTGCTTCTGTCTAGGTAAATACATATCAGTGATCGCTTTTGCGCGATTCCTGCGTCTATTGCTTCTGTCTAGTGCCCCGCACAATCGTTCGCTCTCGCGTGACCCTTCGCACCCTTCGCGGCTCCTATAACCTACTTCACCATCCAACTATTAACTTCCCCGGCTACAAGTGCATTCGACCTGTCGTTCACCCCGCGTGCAGGCGTGCGCGAAGACGTCGCAGTCGAGCTTTATATCAGCTTCATGAACGGGCGAGACGTGCAGCGGCATGTGAGTGTACGTTCCCGCGCAACGCACGCCGCGCTGGTCTATTGCCTCCTCCGCCTCCGTAACCTCCCGTCCCACCCGTTCCGTCTCGGCGCCGGGCCGACCCCAACGCTGCGGGGCACGTTCGCGAGCGGGAATGCGCACCCGCGCCTTGCGCGCGGCGTAGATCTCGTTCGCGCCGCCCGCCCGCTACTTGGCACGCTAAAGATTGACCAGCTCAAGCTCAGCGAGGAAACGTACAAGCCGTACAAAGGTGTGCGTGGGCGCGCGTTGAGGCCGGTCTGGCGGAGGGTCGAGTGGGAACGACGATAAATGAATGAGAGTTTCGGAAAAGAAAGAGCGCCTGAGCACGCGTGCCGCCCTACCCACCCCCCCACAACTAATTACAGATGCTACCTTGGATATTGGAAGCGATCAGGTCCTGCGCGCTGAGATGGGATACGGGACATAGTAGATGAGATCGAGAAGGGCCCTAAGCGTGCCAAAGCGTGACAGGATTGAGGGCGCATGTTCGCGCATCAGCAATTTGACAAAAAAGTTTCCGCTGTTT
Source organism: Lactarius psammicola (assembly GCA_025769895.1). NCBI lineage: Eukaryota > Fungi > Basidiomycota > Agaricomycetes > Russulales > Russulaceae > Lactarius > Lactarius psammicola. The sequence goes on along the minus strand of WTXK01000341.1, from coordinate 3,318 downwards.
CGTCCGTTTTCATCGTTTTCAGAAGTTTTTGCGGTTTCCGGAAACCTGAAACCAGGAAACCCGAAAACCTACTCACCCGGCAGAGACATTTTTACGAGAAGTCCAGAATGTACCTAACTACCTTAATCCGATCGAATACAATCAGCTAGTCACTACCAATGAACTCGTGGGCATGGTGATTGACGTAATGGTTAACAAAGAATGTGTGAAAGGTGTCCAAAGCACTGTGGTAACGAAATTCCTCTGGTACCTGTGAGGCACCGTAGACAGGCAGAAGGTGCGCTGCCCGAGCGATGGAATCGACATGAATAACTTCGACGGTGGGCTGTCCATGGTAATCGAATTCCTGCTTCACAACCCACATGCCGGTGTCCAAGTCACGTTCGTCAGTATGGACGAACCAGTTAATCAATGCACATGAATAAGTCTTCCGCCGATACTCAAACGAAAAGAACATCAGAACCCGCCCAATCTCCATGGCCTCCATGCCAGTCTGAGAATTGTCGACGACCACGAAGACGGTGTCACGATGGGGGTGGCCAAAGAAGTGTGGAGTCGATCAGATTCGTTCGCGCCGCATGCCACCTGATCCAGAAAGATCACCGGGTGCATAGAAAGTGGCAACAGCGGAGTGATGAACCTTGATCACGCTGTCAAAGGCAGGACACTCCTCGATTTTCGACGGAGCGATCTGCTCATCGGGGTGGCAGACTTTGTAAAGAAACTGAGCGAAAACAAGCGGGAACTTGGGCTGACAGATGTACATCACGAGTGCATGGGGTTGTGACGGGTAACCAGACTCTGAAAGCTGAACGCGTGAATGGTGGAGCCGCTTTAAAATAATGTACACGCACGGGTTCTGAACGCGAGCTGAACATCGAACTCGGAAACGTTTTGGGATTTACCTGAAACGACCGCCTCGTCTTCGTCTTCCAGTTCCTCCGAGTCCAGTGGCACATTAGTTGCATCATTTGGGTTATCATCAAGCTCGGACGGGAAGCCAGGTCCTTTTAGCATCCCGATGTCGTCGAGGTGCTGATGTAATGCCGCCATCTTGTCCATGCGTAAGATAGTCTTGAGCATTTGAGCGAGAGCGTGATATCGATTGGATCGTCGCCAGGGTTCCTTGACTGCGCGAATGTGTTTTGACTTAGTAATTGAAGAGCAAAGTCTGTTAGGAGAGCCAAACAGATGTATTGCGTGGTAGAAATGCTTCAAGGTGTGCTGCTGTGGAAGAGAAATGGTTGCACAAACTCCGACTTTGATGAAGATGGTACGTAGTTGATGAAAAGCCTGCACACGGTCTCGAAAGCGTTCAAGTGATGGCGAGTCAATGGCATTTCGGCGGGCTATGTAGCATGCGTCCATGAATGCTGCAACGCAGCGGACCATCGCGGACAGGACGTAGCCAGCGATTGCGGCAAGAAAAACCTCAAGTACTATGATTAGCATCCCCAATCCGATACAATTATAATGTACACATACCTTCATCAGAGCCTTTGAATCGTCACCTGTCCACTGCTTATAATCACGCCCATCTCGGAACCGACGAAGAGAAGGGAACGGAGGGACAGCTGAGATGCTAAAATGAGATGTTTTATGAGCCCAAGAAGTAAGAAAAAAAAGAGACCGCACCGGCGATCAACGTCTTCAATTATTTCCAATGCCCTCTTCTCTCCATGTTCCAGATGGAGATACTCTAAGACCCATTCGACAAGATGGTCCTTGAAGACGCCTTTGATCAGTTGGTGAAGGAGATCCGGTGCAAGCAGCTCATGGATGTCGGCGCGCGGGAATGAATATGTGAATGGCTGCCAGATGTTTTTTTAGACACAATGTCGGAGCGAAGAAAGTAAAACGTACCACGATGTTGTGTCGAAGACCAAAGTCGTCCCAGAGGACACTCGGGTCAAACGTCTTGATGAGGAGGTCGGTCTTCACATGTGAGCGCTGATGGCTCCCTGAACCGTCGAGGTCAGTTGGCAGCGCATCACATCTTACATAAGGATGGGTCAGCGACACATAAAAGAGATCCCCACGATGACTCACTTCGGACACCAGTTAGATACAATCCCAGTGAGCCAGACCTGCTCAGGATAATCCGCGATGTATGGCCCAAGGCCGAAAATTGCGCGGCGAAAGCGCCCATCAGGGCATTTCATGACTTTGGCCTCCATCATATAGGGTTTGAGTGGTGCGAAGACCAATTCGAGACAGCTGTGGTAAAGTTGGCAACAAAACATCTGAAACTCCGTTTTTTTTCGCTGGCGTTTGCTTGCTTGAAAAGCGGTCTCTCTCATGACGAAGACAAGACAGCAAGTAAATAAAAACGTACTCTTCGGGATTGGAAGGAATGCAATGGGCACTACACCATTTCCGTGCCCACGCCGGGCAGTATTTGTGAGATTGCCGAGCGACGCATACACTGGGTGATATTCTTGATTCCCGGTTGCAATCGATACCGTGGTCTTGTCACTGCCAGCGACGATTGGGACGAACATTGCCCCATGCGTGTTCTTGTCTTGCGAAATCGTGTCCTAGGACCATGCATCAGATGAATAAAAAAACAAAATAAGGAGTCACATACCGCCTCACGAAATGCCCAATTTCCTGACATAAGGTTAGAATAAACACAAGAACCCTTCTTGTCATACTCCTCATACGGCGTGTATTCAAACTCGCCATCAAACTCTTTCGAGGCCAGTTGCTCCTCGAAAACAGAGAGGACGTCCCTTACATTTAGCTCGTAAGTCTCTTGCATCCACCGGGGAGGAGTCCCGGTTGGCAGTGGGCCGCTGTATGATAATTGACAAGTCGTCCAACCAACTCCACCAACCGGTATTGAGTCGATCATGCCATACATTTCCGCGGCACTCTTCCACGGGACACTATCGCAACTGTGTTGGTCAGCCTGATACATCATAGCCGTTGCTCTCCAGAGATCGAGACCTTGCTGAACATCACCTGCGGAGGACTGTAGTCGTACGTAGTGATAGCGCGCCCATTCGTATGCCAGCCTGTCACTGAAAGGAAGCCAAGGACTGCCACGTGACTCTTCCGATGTCGGCAGTTGTGAGAGATCTCTGAGGAACGCGCCATCAGACGAACATGGCCAGGCTCATAAGGATTCAGCACCTTGTAATCGCATACTGGTTTGTGACATACCTGAGAGGTGGGGATGGTGTATGAATGTGTGCGACTGTAACGCGGCGGCCATCCCTGCAAGCGTACTGTTTTCACGGTGCTTCGAGTTCACGTGCTTTGTCAAGCCTCCCTGTAAGCGGAAACTGTCTCCACAAAAGGAACAAAAAAAAGACA
>WTXK01000340.1:0-51794 GCA_025769895.1 Lactarius psammicola | reverse complement strand
ATGGTGGCCCAATATGAAACAAGATGTGGAGCAATACGTCAAGGGATGCGCCACTTGCCAAGCAAACAAAGCCAACACGAGACCTTTGAAACCAGCAATGATCCCCATCACCCCTGAACATGTGCTACCATTCCAGACAGTAGCCATGGACTTCATCACGAAGTTGCCGAAATCAGAAGGGTACGACACGATTCTTACGATCACGGATCATGATTGCAGCAAGGCCACAATATTCATACCTTGCAAGGAGGCAATCACCACAGAAGGAGTGGCTGGACTGTATTTGAAATGGGTTTATCCCAGGTTCGGAGTGCCGAAGAAGATTATCTCTGACCGAGATACCCGGTTTACGTCAAAATATGCCAGAGGATTATGCGACGCCCTCAAGATTCACCAGAATATTTCCACTGCATACCACCCAAGGACGGATGGACAATCGGAACGAACAAACCAGTGGTTGGAACAGTACCTCAGATTCTGGTGCGAGGACAGACAAGATGACTGGAGCAAATGGCTGCCATTCGCAGAATTCGCGCATAATCAGTGGCCTAATGCGACAACGAAGAAATCCCCATTTGATCTGATCATGGGGTACACGCCAAAAGTTGAGTGGCCAACGAACAGTTACGTTCCGTTGGTGGAAACCAGGCTTTCGAAGATGGACGAAGCTCGCGATGAAGCACTTAGGAATATCACTCAAGCACAAAAGGCTATGGCTCTGGGAAACAAAGGGAACAAACGTTTCAAGCCATACAAGAAGGGAGACCAAGTTTGGATAGAAGGGACGAATATCAAGACCCTATACCCTGCGGCCAAACTTGGACCAAAGCGACACGGGCCGTTCAAGATTCTGGAACAATTGTCGGAAGCAGTTTACCGAGTGGAGTTACCTCGGCAATGGAAGATCCACAATGTGTTTCATGCAAATCTCATAACGCCGTATAAGGAGATGGAACTACACGGGCCAAACTTTACCCGTCCGCCACCTGATCTAGTTGATGGAGAACCAGAATACAAAGTCGAGAAGATTCTGGATGCACAGCCTAGAGGAAGAGGGCGCAAGATGCACTTCCTAGTCAAGTGGAAGGGATACCCAAGCAGCGATAACTCGTGGGAGCCGGAAGAAAACTTACACGCAGATGACTTGATAGCAGAATTCAAGCGGAGACATAATGGCAAGATCGAGAAGATAAAAGGAAGGGAGGAGACTCATCTCAGAGTCATTCGCACCCTTCCTCCTACCAATAACTTGCCTATTCAAATGTCTTCCCAATCTGCTCCCGCTCCCCAGACCACTGGACTCAGTGTCCCCTCTCGCTCTGCATCCCCAGTCTCGGCACCAGACAACACCCCCCAGGACCAGCCAATGCCTACAGTGGCAGTGGCAATCCACAAACTCCTTGCCACTAGGCTGGTGGAGGATGTGGAGGAAGGGGAGGTTCCTGAACTGGAGTACCCACCCGCTCCTCAGCTGGCTCGACGAACTGAGCCCTTCATCGAGTGGGACGACGACGACAGCACCATCAACTACGAGCGAGCCCCCAACCAAGAAGAAGAGTCGGACGAGGCTCCTGTGGGGTATATCCCCAACGACCCCGCCGGACGTATGTTTTACCCTATCTATGTCAAAAACAGCAAGTACGTCACGGGCCGGGACGACCCTTGCCACAGGCTGCGCCTCGCCCCTTATATCAAGTATTCCACGGACTATACTTATGTCCACGGAACAGAAGGCAAGGGAGCGGAGGTGCGCACTACCCAGGTGTACGTGGGTAGGAGGGCGAGGAGGTACGAACGCATGACGCCAGCCAAGTGGCGTGACCTCGAGCGTGGCAGCGAGAAGGAGTTTGCCATTAACGAGATGTTGGCAGCGGAAGGAGATCCCAGACTGACCGGTGAGATTAACCAGTTCAGAGGGAAGGCGGAGGTGAAGAAGACATTGGAGGGACTTCTGCGAATGGCGCAGAAGAGCGTTAACGAGCTAACCAAGGAACTGGTGGTGGTGGATACCGCCATGGCTGACAGTATGGTCAGGCTGGAGCTCGCCAATGTGTACGACGAGCTCAACACGCTCTTCAAGAGGTCCTTCCCACCTATCCCACGCCCTCCTCTCCGCTCCCCCATTGTCACCCCAGCACTCCCACGTCAAGGAGGGCCAGTAGAAATGCCCGTCGATGCCGACAGAAGCACCCGCGCCAAGAAGAAATGTTACAGGTGCGGGTCGACGGAACATCGCGTCTCCAAGTGCAAGGAGCCACGCAAAAACAAGAAGTGCACACTGTGTGGTAGTCAAGACCACTGCAAGAAGCACTGTCGGCATCGCGTTATAGGCAAGGGGGAAGACAAGCAAGACGATGGGTGGGGCTCACCCTTTGAAGAAGCCATCAAGATGCCGGAGGTGGACCTCCAAGAGAAGACGACCCTCCTTGGAAGAAAGGAGTGGGTCCCCACCTCCTGCTACATATGTGGACGAGTAGACCTGGGACACACGGAGTTGGAGTGTCCACTGTATGAGAAGTGTTGGACCTGTGGGGGCACAGGGTCGTATGGGTACATAAAGAGGCACAGGTGCCAGCCTCAGGACTCGCAGGAGTGTGTCAGCCTGGATGGGGATGCCATGGACACTGACTTCAACCTCTACTGGGACAACGACTAGTCAAAGTCGAGTCGCCTTTGAGCCTGAAGGGGGGATTGTGTTACGTCCCAATTTTATTTTTACCTTTTTACTTCTCTTTTGTCTCGGATGACTCATAGTGAGGGCACAGCGTTGTTTCATGTGACTCACTTACTGTACAGGACTCGTGACTTGTACTGCCTATTGTTCTGGCAGGTGACTCGGACTATTTATTGTTCTTGGTGACCTATTGTCCTAGTGACTTCATTGTTCTAGTGATGCCTATTGTTGCAGTGACTCTATTGTTCTCTAGTAGTATAAGTAGAGACATGGATGGGGCCTTATGCCTCAGACTTGACTTCTTGTACCATACGGTATATTGAACATAGCAGTCTTTGAACCCCTCCCCTCTGTCTGATCCGCTTAAAGATCTTCTCTAAAGTCATCTGACTTGTGAGGTGATCTACTTGTCATCAGAAACTCTCTAAGTCCTCTTCGGACTTAGTACTCGTAACTCACACGTGACCCACCTTAGTGTTTTGTCAGCGGACTAGTGTTGACCTTTACCCACGTCGGGTGAACGTCCCTACCGTGACGTAACAAATTTGATGGCAATCGGGAGCAAAGTAAATCGTTCCTGAGAGCCTTCACGTTGTACAGAGGAATGAACCCCAACGTGGACCAGTTAGCCATTCCTTACCAAAGGGCTATGACGTTCCTTTCCTACATCAGAGGACCGTTGGTAGACGACTGGGTTGATGAACAAGCACAGTGGCTGGAAGGGCAGATTAACAATGGGGTGCTCCACAACGAAAACAACTTGTGGGACACAATCCATACGCGCTTTGTCCAGGCCTACACTGACACTGTGGAACAAACTAAAGCACGCAAGGCGCTCCCAAACCTTACAATGAAGGGAGAAGACATTAACTTGTACATCACGCAGTTCCAGAACCTCGCTGGGAAGGCAGGGTACAACCTCGACGATCCTATCACACTTGACATGTTCCAAGACGGGTTACCAAATGCGTTAGTCATTAACGCTGTCCGGTTCCAACACCCTGTTAACTGGGAACAGTGGAAAGACGCTGCAAGGCTACAACAGGCCGAGTACCTTGTCCTCAAGGAGCGACTTGGGAAAGGAGGAAAGCCGCGAAAGAAGGGGACCCACTCACGAGAACAGTGGGTACAGGCCCTCAACAAAACACGAGACCCTAATGCCATGGACGTTGGACGAGCTCAAGCTAACGTCACAATCACGGACGCTGACAAACTCCAGCTTCAAAAGGATGGCAAATGTTTTAGATGCCGTGAGAAAGGGCACATCACACGTAACTGTCCACAAAAGGGCGTGCACACGGCTCTATCTGCAACCACCTTATCGACTTCCACGACTTCAAGTATACCAACTCCCGCCGTCTCTTCTGTCACCATACAGTCTAATCGCGTACTTTCGGTTGAAGAACAGGCAGATGCTCAGATCACAGCGATGAAGGCACAGAGCCAGGAAGTGCGCGATCTGATGGTAGAAAAGTTATTCGAAAGAGAGGATTTTCCCGACACTTGAACCCGGCGGCCTGGGCTAGAGCACTCAATCTTAACGTGTATCATAGCAGATATTGATCAATGAGAGTCCCAGTCTTGTTCAAATCTGCACACGCGACGGCCGAATGACAAGTCCTGATAGACTCAGGAGCAACAGACAATTTTATTTGTTCAGCATTACTTAAACGACTTCAAATCTCGACCCAAACCGCCATTAATTCCATCCGGATATGGAATGTGGATGGAACTCATAATCAAGACAGCGCCATCACACAATACACTGATCTTATAGTACGAACTGGAAAAGAGGAAAAAACGCTTCGCTTTCTAGTGACGAATCTAGGAAGGGACGAAGTGATTTTGGGATACCCATGGTTCATGGCGTTCGAACCCAAGATTAGGTGGGGGGATGCTACGCTTGACGAAGAGTGGCAACCTGTCATCATCACTAGCCTGCACTTGTCAGACGAAGCCATGCCCATGGAAGCTTCCATTCAGGTGTTGGAGACGTATGAACTTGACGAGGAGGCATAGGAACAGTTGATGGACGAGGAACAAGAGCCCCATATCATGTGGTTATGAAAAACTACTACAGCATCAGAATTGGCGCAACGAGAAGCAATGAAAAAACCCCAGCGTACATTCGAAGACATGGTACCTGAGGAATACCGACAACACGCCAAAGTATTCTCAGAAGAAGCTTCTAATCGTTTTCCCCCTGTGCAACCATGGGACCATGCGATCGATTTGTTGCCAAATGCCCCAACCACACTAGACTGCAAAGTTTATCCGTTAACACAAGATGAAGGAGTAGCACTTACGGCGTTCCTTTCTGAGCAACTGGAGAAAGGGTACATTCAAACGTCGAAATCACCCTATGCATCCTCCTTCTTCTTCATAAAGAAAAAGGACGGAAAACTGAGACCAGTTCAAGACTACCGACGCCTCAACGATATCACTGTACGAAACCAGTACCCCCTCCCCTTAATCCCGGAACTTATTGATCGGATACGGGGAGCGCGTTTATACTCAAAACTGGATATTCGTTGGGGATATAACAATGTCCGAATCAAAGAAGGTGATGAGTGGAAAGCAGCGTTCAAAACTAATCAAGGACTCTTTGAACCCCTTGTAATGTACTTTGGACTCACGAATTCGCCGTCAACGTTGTAACGCCACCACAGGGGTGTTAAGTACGACGTGTACTTCAAAGTCAGTCTGTCGGGGGTTCTGATAGAGCGAGTTGGTTAGGACTCAGTTCGGTGATGAACAAGAGTCGATCTAGCTTCGAGAGCTTATCAACCTTAGTCGGAGAAAACTGAGCTCAGGCACGAAGGCGAGCAAGGGACTTAAGTGCAAAGGCAAGTCGAAGACGGGTTCGCGAGTACTGATGTGGTATTACACAAGAAGTCAGAACTGCTGTACAAGCCAGTCCGACTACGACCTATATACTAGTACAAGCCCCAAAGAGACCACAACAGGGCAACATAGTAGGTAAACAGATGGCGCTATGAGGAACACATGAGTGCGACAGGTATCGTATGATGTCAGAGATAAGACAGGGTCATGAGTCAACTATCAGTGACACGCGGTGGTCAGAGGACCAGGTGGCAGCCAATACATGGCGTATAGTATGCAGTCATGGGTCATCGCAGAACGTATCATAGAAAGCAACAATCAATGTATAGTAAAGGCGCAATGCCTATTAGTCAAGAAGGGGGTCACAAGGGACGTCAGGTGTGAAAGGAAGTCAGAGATAAAGAAGCGAAGCTGTCCATGAGGGCAGACATGTGAGGGGTCTGGGTGCAGGGTGACGTCGAGGGGAAAGATAGTAAAGGTAACAGAGACAAAGCTGTCCATGACGTATGAGGCGTGCGGGAGTCGAGACAGGTCACATGAAACAGGGGAAAGAGTCGCAAAGATAGGAATCCATGGATAGAGGGACACGTGGCGTCAACTTCAGGGAAAATGAGTAGAAGTCCCCTTAGCAGTGCGTCGCAAGGCAAGAAATCGTAACAAACGTTCCAAGCAATGATGGACGATCTTTTCAGAGATCTCATCCTAACAGGCAAAGTGATTGTCTATATGGATGACATCCTGATTGCGACGATTGATGACCTGCAACACCATCAAGCAATATTACACGAAGTACTACGTATCTGCGAAGAACAAGACCTCTATGTTAAACCAGAGAAATGTGTATTTGAAGTACGACAAGTGGAGTACCTAGGACTTATAATAGGACATGGAACCATTCAGATGGATCCGGTCAAAGTCCGAGGTATTCAAGAATGGCAACCGCCGAAGAACCTCAAAGAAGTACGAGCCTTCTTGGGGTTCTGCAACTTCTACCGAAGGTTTATCCAAGGATTTTCCACAAAAGCGAGGCCGCTTCACGACCTAACAAAAAAGGAAGTGGTATGGCAATGGGGACAAAAGCAACAAGACGCATTCGAAGCTATCAAAAGATGTATCGGTGATGAACCAGTACTTCTTTTCCCCGATTTGGAAAAACCATTCGAAGTGGAAGTAGACGCGTCTAACGTCGCAATTGGAGCGGTGTTAAACCAAATAGGTTTGGACAAGAAGCTACATCCGGTCGCATTCCATTCCGAATCCTTGAGCTCGGCAGAATGCAACTACGACATTTATGATCGCGAACTACTGGCAATAGTGAAGGCGCTGCGAGCCTAGAGGACGTATTTGGCAGGATCCCCTCACAAAATTATTATCCACACTGACCACGCTAATCTCCAGTACTGGAAAGAGCCAAGGAAAATCAGTTGATGCGTTGCGCACAAGTTCCTTGAATTGTCGGAATACAACTTCATTTTAAAGCATATTCCAGGAAATCGTAATGGTTGAGTGGATGCTTTATCACGAAGGGCGGATCACGGAACGGGGCAGGAAGACAACAACGACGTTATTGTTCTTCCCGCTGAAAAATTCGCACGCACAGCCGAAGTATCCATGCACGACATGGATATCTGGACTCAAATCTCACAGAATATTGACGAAAAAGAGGTCCTGAGATGGGTAGAGCCACATAACTTAAAGAAGTTAAACAGCTTATGGTGGAAAGGAGACGCCCTTGTCGTTGTCGGGGACAATGATCTTAAGAGGGGGGTAATTACCTTTTTCCACGACACTCCAAGCATGGGACACCCTGGAATTGCCAATACCTATGAACTCCTACGACGAGATTATTGGTGGCCCAATATGCGGAAGGATGTGGAAGAATATGTCAAAGGATGCGCAACGTGTCAAGCCAACAAAATAAACCCTCATCGACAAAAACCGCATCTATTTCCCATTACCACAGACCCCAACGCGGAACCATTTGAAGTAGTCTCCATGGATTTTATTACGAAACTACCAGTATCCAAGGGATATAATTCCATCCTCACCATTACCGACCACAATTGCTCGAAGGCAGCAATCTTTATACCCTGTAACGAATCGATATCGGCAGAAGGAGTAGCGCAACTATACCTCCAACACGTCTATCCCCATTATGGTATCCCACGAAAACTCATCACAGACCGAGACCCCCGGTTTACGTCAGCCTTCATGAAGGGACTGTGCGCCACACTAGGGATTCGTCAGAATATCTCGTCAGCCTACCACCCACAGACAGATGGCCAATCAGAATGAACCAATCAATGGCTCGAGCAATATCTCCGACATTGGAGTAACGTGCAACAAGATAATTGGGCCGAAGCCCTACCAGTGGCACAATTTGCTCATAACTCATGGCCCAACGCAACCACGAAACATTCTCCATTCTCTCTTATCATGGGTTGGGAACCACGAACGATGTGGACCCCGAAGCCCACGATATCCCCATCCGCAGACCAACGACTAGAAGAAATGGTCATTAGACGACAGCACGTGCAAGACTGCATCAAACATGCGCAACAACTGATGGCGGGTCGAGGAAGGACCCGCTTTATCCCCTATCAAGAAGGCGCTCAAGTGTGGCTAGAAGGGACGAATCTTCGGACCTTCTATCCTACTGCAAAGTTAGCACCAAAATGATATGGTCCGTTCCAAATCAAGAAGGCCTTATCAGAAGTCTCCTATGAACTGGAGTTGCCGAAGACTTGGAAGATTCACCCCGTGTTCCACGCAAACCTTCTCACACCATATAAAGAGACAGAGCTACATGTGGAAAACTTTGCGCGACCTCCACCTGACCTTATCGAAGGAGAAGAGGAGTTTGAAGTAGAGCGCATCCTGCAATCAAGGTTGTATGGTAGAGGGCGCAAACTTCAATTCCTAGTCCAGTGGAAAGGTTTTCCCATGAGTGACAGCTCGTGGGAACCCCTGGAAAATGTACGACGCTCAGCTGATCTTATCGCCGACTTCTATCGGCAACATCCTACCGCCGAAGGGGCTGGACGAAAGATATAAAAAGAAGGGGCCAGCAACCAAAGATACATATCATGGCCTCACCCTCTATCATGTCTACTCCCATTGTCTCCACTATTCCTCACCGCCGACCCTCCGAAATTATCCTCAAAAACCTCACCATTCCCTCACAAGAAGAGGGATTACCAACCTTCTCATGCACACTGGCTACCCCGTACTCCATCATTAACGACAAATCTCCTATTCCTTTGCTAAAGCTGGCCACTGAGGCGCTCGGAGTCACATCACCACCACCATCCTCTCCACAATCACCACCCCCACTCAAACCTACCCCCGTAGTCCCATCTCGAGCTGTTCCCCAGGAGCCGTTCCCTGCGGGACTAGATCACACATTTACACCCCCAGTCACTGTTACCAAAGCAACCCCTGACCCTATGAGAGCTTTGTTAGACGACGAAGACGAAGAAGCGGACCCTGATTACCCCGGTATACCCTTTTTCCCAAACGACCTTATGCAACCGACCTTCTTTCCCCTTATGATTGGAGAAGAAGGGCGAAAGGAGGTTGCCAAGTACATTTATTACCGGAAGTACTATCAAGAGTGTGTTGGGACTATGGGGAAGGGACAGCCCAGCTACGTTACACAGGTCTTCTTACGAACCGTCTATTCTGACCGACTACCACAAACAGTGACGGAAAACCAAATCGACCTCTTCCACCCTCATGATCCCCGAAGCCTTATTCTCGATGAAGTTCTTAACGAACTTCATGACCCAAGACTGCATGCTGATGTCTCGCGACTACGGGAGTGTTTGACGCGAAAGGACGCCATTAATACACGCCGTGCTGACCTGAGAAGGTTGGAGGTGGAGGCGACCCATGACCAGTTTCATCTGGACATGGAGTTCGCAAGCGTACGAAAGCGGCTCCAATACGCACGAGCAATCCCCCTTATTTCGGACAAATACGCTGAACTCTCGGCAAAACCCGTTCAACCTCGACACGCTTCTGATGCGATGCCCCTTCCACCAAGGATGGGAGGGCCATGCAAGATGCCATGACTACAAGGGGAAAGCAAGAACAAAAAGCGGCCTAAGAAGTGTTTCGTGTGCAAGTCCGCTGACCATTTGATCACGCAGTGCCCTCGTCGAATGACGATGTACGCATGTGCCTATTGTGGCAGCGACAGCCATGGCATTCAATCATGCCTTATCCGACGAGTGTCGGCTATGGCACCCCGCCATGAGGAACCTTCCCGCCAACCTCGTTGGTGTGGGAAGTGCCTCCGCTTCAACGTCCAACATGACGAAATTGACTGTCCTATGTATGAACTATGCCGAAAATGTGGAGAACGAGGCCGCCACCTATTTCTGCGACGACATACGTGTCCTGTTCCTCGCAGCCCTACCCCCACTAATGATGTTGACGCTGACGTCTATGACTATGTTGGCAGCGACTAGTCAAAGTTGGGGCAACTTTGATTCTAATGGGGGGGTAATGTTACGAACTTTGACTCTTATCACTTTTCTATCACTTGACTATTCCCTTCCGTTACTTCCATTCCATCGATCAGCTTGTGACCCATTTACGGTTAGGATCCGCTTCGATTCAAGTCTCGGCTCTTATCTCACACCTACCCCATGATCGTACCATTGGTAGGTTTCACGACTTCTAGAATCCACTGACGACATCAGAGTCCCGCGTGACTCCGCGGAAACTACTAGTACTTTCGATATGACTCATAGTACGATAAGCTCACTAGGACCTGTATCCTAGGATTGCGCCATGTGTTTGGCATAACCAAACACCGTGTACCTGTATATAAACCGCATACTACCTAGGTTGTATGGTAGTTCTGACTTCTTGTGTAATACCACAATCAGTACTCGCGAACCTGTCCTTGACTTGCCTTTGCGCTTAAGTCTTTTGCTCGCCTTCGTGCCTGAGCCCTGTCTTCTTTGACTAAGGTTGATAAGCTCCAGCAGCTAGTTTAACTCTTATTCATCCCCGAACTGAGTCCTAACCGACTCGCTCTACCAGAACCCTTGACAGTCGACTTAGAGGTACATGTCGTACTTAACACCCCTGTGGTGGCGTTACACAGAGAGTAGATCAAAGTAATTGCTCTCTTTAAAGACGAGGACTGAGTCAGAAAACAATGTTCGATCACTTGATATTCTAGTCTTCCTAGCTGACCCATGGCTTGTTGAGGCAGTGTTGTGCCGGTTGGGGGTCTGCAGTCACGGTCACTGACCGTAAATCATGGGAAAGTTGTGAAAAGTCGTCGATGGTCAAACATTCATGACTTTTCTGCGGTGCACGGAGTCCTGCAAGTCATCTGCACCAAAATCACAACTACATCTGTATCTAGCACCATCTATACTACTTGCTGTGACTCTATGCGGCTATCTGAGTGTCATTATGTATTTGATACTATTGAAAATGGGGCAGACAATGTGTTGAACAAGTGATTCTTTTTCTCAGGACTTGCCTGTATCAATTTATCAACACAAACCCCTATCATATATGTAGTTATAACCAAATATTAATGACAAATCCCTCCACAACAAGTCCACACCACGTGAGCTACAATCACCTTACATAATATATGGGACACCCAGGACACCCCTGGCACCCCATTAAAGTTGTGGTCATGTTTGGTTGCAAAAAGTTGTGGCTGGTGACAGTTGGTGACTTTAAAAACAGTCACGCAACTGGCATAACACTGTGTTGAGGTGCTTCGAGGCTGATTAGGCTGCCTTGGGGTGCAATGTTACAAATTGGTGGTGAACAAGGGCTATGGGACATTGGTGATGGGAGAGTCAAAGTGGTGTCAATGGTGTTGTGTGTGCAGCAGAGGGATTCCCCTTACATTACGACCAACTTGAACACCGTGCCTCTATAATATCGTAACTAAGCTCAAAAAATGTGATGGTCGAGTTGTATGATTGGCATTTAATTTCCTGCAGAAACACAGACAGTACCATTAGTTATGATGTCGCTGCCCTGGATGCCACCCAGTACAATCCTCCATAGTTCACGTCAGTCGTCAACACACCCAGGGTTTAATTTGCGAACCTAGCCACATTGATGGAATTGTGTGCGCTCGCATGCTCACAAGTCGAAACCTGGCACTTAAACTCCTTGTAGCCGTGCCACTAACATTTTCTGTGAACAAATTTAGCAACAAGTGAACACACACCAACCATGGCCATACTAACAGCAATATGGATGTATTTGCCCAACTTTTGGCCAAGCAGCATAGGATTATTTGTGTCTTGGAGACTATGGCGCCGTCTGTTGATGGATGCTGCAAGAGAAATACCAACCCCCCAGTCTTTGCCCTCAAAAAAGATAGGCATCTATAACTGTGCCCTCTCGACATGCCATTGTCTATCAAGGGCATGTTGGAACGTGATAAGTACGTAAGGCTCTTATCTATAGTAGTTACGACATTATGGTTGTTACGTTCAGCCGAACGTCTGCCTGATTGAGGCGTGTGGTCCCTTGTATTTGACAAAGAGGAAAGTCTTGCGTAAGTCGACCTGCTGGAACACGACGGTCAGTACGTTGCCATCCTCCTTCAGACAGGAATTAGAGTTGCTAATGAAGTGATAGAATCCCGCTTTAGGACTATAGTGGAAAAATGTGCAAGTGGATGGAGAACACCAAAGAACTAGGCTGATTGTCCAAGAAGTCAAAGCTACCGAATACAAGTGAAGGTAGCGCAGTACTTATACTACTATGGTCTAGCATTAGAACTCCTCTTGAATGTGAAACCGAAGTAAAGGAACCAATAAGGTATCAGCGATAAGGGTGAAACATAGAACAAGTCCATCAGAACAATACAGTCAGGAACTGATCCATGAGGCAATCATGAGACAACAATGAGGCGAAACACATGCCACAACCATCAGATAAGAAACCACAAGACCTGTCATCTGTCAGGGCCATCAAACACATGTCCGATCCTTCTACCATCTTCCAGAATCTTCTAGGCTTCATCACGTGACTTGATCACGTGACTACTAGTCTTCCAACATAGGCGTTATCGTCGTTTTCATCTGATACCCAGTCGGCTATCATTCGCCGAACTTCTTCCTCTTCTCCTTTATCTGGAGAGTCCTCATCTATTCGTTCCCGCGTCATGTGCCATAACTCTTGCTTAGTCATGCCCCATGGCCTTGTCTTCGCGGGTGTCGTAGGTGGGTTCGTAACAATGGTAGTATGATTGCCTAACAAGGCAATTAGGATACGCACCATAGTGGGCGTATCACGTCTCATAACCATGTGGAGTCTACGCACTCCATATATGGTGTCTTCTATCAGGCGTGTGTGAAAACGCGATATTGTGGATGCCTTTACTCATCACTTTACGTGTTTTGGACATGGTGGGACCATAGGGTATATAATTCCCCCTGTAGGAAGACTGCGAATATATCATCTCACTCACTACTACTTGCACATCCACTCTACTCTCTAAGACTACTCTTCTCCCTTATACAAGGTGAGAACCATTCCTGTATGCTGCGCTCTATGCTGCGCAACAGGTTATGGGCCCTGCTACAGGGTTGTACTGTCGTAATGTTCTCACAGAGAACACGACGGTTGCCGCTGTGTCCTCTGTGAGGACGCACTTTGCGTGACTGACCAACATAATTTTCCACTTGAAAAGGTGGTTTATTATGTGCTGTAGTCACACACAATGCAAAGAGGTACCCTGGTTATTAGCAACCCAGTATTGTACTCTTGAGGAGTACACAGACTTGGCTAATCGTTTGACCATGAACGACGTCAGAGCAGTCTCCAATACGTTGGATGCACTAATACTGGCTTTTCTTTTCACTCAATATTGTGTAATATCAATATTGATATAAGTAAAAGTTTACAGATATGTCCTCTCAATTGACATCGCTCGTCCCTGTCTTTGATGGCTCCAACTGGAGCACATGGTCAAAGGCTATGACTGCATTCTTCATGTCGCAAGGCCTTTGGGGTTATGTTGACAGCACTATCACCCAACCAGCTGTTTCAGCCACTAACCAAGCTGAGGTTGCGCTTTGGAATAAGAATGATGAAATGGCAATGGGTAATCTAACCCTACGCCTTACACCTTCTATCCAACAAGCTGTAACCAGTGGCACTTCTCGTGCTCTTTGGGATGCAGTTAAGAACTGTTATGGAGCAGTCTCTATGCCCCGTATCTACAAAGACTTCAAAGAGGCGATTTCTATTCACTTCAATCCTAACCAGCACCCCACCCTGCAATTTAAGAAGATGTCAGCCGCATTTGCAAGACTTGGTGCCATTACTGTTGGCACTGGAGCCAATGTGACAAACCTTGCAATTAAGCCTCAACTGCAGGCTCTTATTGCCATGTCCGCACTTCCACAAAAATGGGAAAACCTCATTCCCATTATTTGTGGAAATGTTAATGTCGCCAACTTAAAACTTGACAATGTTTCTGCAGCGATAGTCAGTCAGTTCGAGACTGAATCTAATTGTGGACAGCATAAGGGTGTGCAATCTGCGCAGAAGATCTCTGCAGTAAAGCGTAAGCATGGTGACCCTTGCTTTAATAAGCAGGGTAGCCAGCAGCAGAACGCGCCTTCTGCTCCCGGCCCGTCTAACCAGCAGCAGCCTAATAGGCAGCGCGGTGGACGTGGTTCTGGTCGAGGCAAAGGCAAAGGCAAGCAGCGCGGTGGTGCTCCTCAGCATTCCCACATTGCCTCAGTTGCCGCACTCGCTCCCCCTACCACCCATAAGGTTACTCATATTGGGTCGTCTGGGGTTTCTACCCGTATAGAAGTCAAGTCTTCCTCTCCTCAGAGGACACCTGGCTTCTATCCCTCTGTCAACAAGACTATGTCACTCGCTGAGTGTTTGGATGTACCAGTTACTACCCAAACTGCGAAGACACTTGAGCAGCGTTTCACTGAATTCGACGCGCAAGTGCGTCCTAGGATTGAACACTTTATGGACGAGGAATCTGATTCCGACTTCGATGTTAATATGTCGCAGCAGCCTTTGGGCAGCACACAAATCATCGGAATTGACGGGCTGAGCGATGATGAGCTTGCCGCTATGATTAGCAGTAAGTTCACCAATGTGTTACAACTACATTTCGAAGATCTGACTATTGAGGTGGGTTCTAATGAAGATAACAGAGCCCTGACACCTCCTTACGTCGATCCAGCCACTGTTCCAGAGGCTAAAGAAATAATGGAAATGTGGGCACGCCCTGCTTGGCAACATATGCCAATTAGTAGGATGACCTCTAATGAACAAATCAATGCCATTTACAGAGATCATCAAGAGTACTTGCACAAGCAAGAACTCTTGAATCATCCTGCTACACCTGAAGGGTTTGGAACCCTTACTTCGCCTTTTGTGTCACGTGCCGTGACTCCAGAGACGTTTCTAACTGGACCCAATGAAGATGTCCCTTCAGACATTCTTGATTGGGGTTCCGATGATGAAGGGTATGTTCCCTTCATGACTAAAGTGTCACATGCTGAACTCTATACAGTATCAGCCCCCTTCCTAAGTGGGTTAAAGGGTGGCAGTTGTAATTATACAGTACAGAGATCGCATGTAAATGAAGTGACTGAATTATATAATATGCAAAGTGTTCTTGATTCCCTAAAGTGTGAACACAATCAGTACTTCAGTGAATGCACTGAGTGTCGAAAGCGTACAGAAGCAATGTGGCTCCTTGATTCAGGAGCATCAGCACACTTCACTAATAATATTAGTGACTTCATTGATTATACGCCATTAGCCAAATCTGACAGAATACCTGTCAAGACTGCGGCTCATAAAATATATGTAGAAGGAACTGGCACTGTATTGCTACGGCATTACATTAATAATAAACTTGTAACTACACAAGTTTATCCAGTATTCTATATACCTTCTATGAGTACGCGTCTACTCTCTATGGGAGTATTTCTACAGCAAGAAATGCGCGTTATGGGGAATTCGCAGCATATAAACTTGCTTAATAAAAATAATATCATTGTTCAATGTAAACCCCTTGTGTTTGGACAATCATTGTTTTGGCTGGACGCCACTACAATAAATCTAGTTGAGTTACAGGATGATAATACATCCGTAATCTACAAGTTAGATCATGATCTTATGCATCATCGCCTTGGTCACCCATCTAATGAGGTTCTAAGACGAGCTAAAGATCACACTATTGGTTTTCCTAAAGGGATTACTATTCCTACAAACACAGGATTATGTCCTGGTTGTGCGCAAGGAAAAATGCCTGCTGCATCTCATCCTTCTTCTGATACAAGGGCAAAAGCTTCTTTCAATCGGATTCATTCTGATTTGAAAAGTTTCCCTGTACCATCATATCATAAATACAAGTATTTTATCGTCTTTCTTGACGATTATACTTCATATGCATGGATCACTCTTTTACGGGATAAAGGCTCTGCTATTAATGCTTTAAAGCAGTGGCTTGCGTTAATAAAAAATCAATTTAACGCTACCATAAAAGAATGGATGTCCGATGCTGGCGGTGAATACAAATCAGGTGCTTTTATTAAGCAATTAAAAGATGACAGCATTACAGTGCTACAGTCTGCGCCACATATGCCACAGCAAAATGGGCACGCTGAGTGCTTTATGCACACAATTATGGATAAAGCGCAAGCAATGCGTCTTGATGCTTGCTTACCTCAATCCTGGTGGGAGTTTGCAGTTATACATGCTGCACATTGTTATAATAGAACTCCTATGAGTCGTCTTAAATGGCAGACTCCTTATAAGCTATTAAACAATGAGATCCCTGATATATCTCATCTACGGATGTTTGGTTGTGGTGCTTATGTGCATATTCCAGAAGCATGTCGGGTGAATAAATTGTCACCTAAAAGCGAGCTTATGATCTACCTTGGTAGAGGAACTGGAATGAAGGCTGATGTTTTCATGTGCACACCCAACACTTTGTTCTATTCAGACAAAGCACTTTTTGATGAGTTATTATTTCCTAAGTGTTCTTTGGAACATTCTCGGAGTAAACCTAGTGGTGTAACTCAATTAGATAAGAAAGCTTCTAAGAAGCCAACTACTAAAGACGATACCACTCCTGGTGATAATGACTTTACTCCACCTGAGCCTCCAATAGGGGGAAGCGCTCCTCAACCCACCGGGGTTGGTCCATCCAGCAGTGCTGGAGGATCAGGATTGCAGCAAGCCCCGCCTGCACCGCCTGCACCAGTACCTGGTCCTAGTCAACCTAGGAGGTCTGGCCGTGCTAGGAAACCCACTACTCTTCCTGATAACACATACGGAGACAAACCTCCTATACAAATTGTACGTGATATTGAGCAGACTCGTACTTGGCAGCGATTGATAGATAACCAGCCAGTTAGCTCCTGGTTGCGCTTACATCAAGATCAATCAGTTCCAGGAGACATTCCTGAGCAATCCGTGATTGATCCTCCAAGTATACAGAGTGAAAGTCCCCTCACTTCAGAGGATGAAGTAGATCAGCAATTGCTGACCCGCCTTGCTCAGGAAGGGGGAGTCAAATTTCTAGATCTTCTGCTTGCCAAAGCAGTTTCACCAATAGATCTAGAGTCACCTGATACCTCTAATATTCGCGAATGGACCTTTCGGGACATTCTAAAAATGCCAAGTAGTTCACAGGAGGAGTGGCGTACTGCGTGTCGTGAAGAGTTAGAGTCTCTTCGCAAACGTAAAGTCTTTGAACTTGTTGACCAGCCAAAAGGCAGAAAGGTCATTAAAAATTGATGGGTATTTGACTTAAAGTCAGATGGCTGGAAGAAAGCTAGGCTTGTAGCCAAAGGCTTTTCACAGGTTGAAGGCATAGACTATGACGAAATATTCTTGCCAGTGGTACGGTTTGAGACAGTCTGCATGATGCTCGCGCTTGCAGCGTTGAGAAATTGGCACATCTCTGGACTAGACGTCAAAACAGCCTTCCTGTATGGAGACCTCGATGAGGAACTCTACATGGAACAGCCTGAAGGGTTTAAAATCCCTGGCCAACAAAATAAAGTAATGCGCCTTAAGAAAGCTATATATGGACTTAAACAAGCTGCTCTTGCTTGGTGGAGAGCGCTGGATAAGTCAATGAGCTCATTAGGCTGCACAAGACTATTATCAGACTCAGGTCTATTTGTCAATAAAGACAAAACAATAGTCATCATCGTTTATGTCGACAATGTACTCTTTCTTGGAGAAAATAAAAAAGACATTGATTCCCTAAAGAAGTGCTTTATGGCTATTTGGGAATGTAGAGATTTGGGTGATACTAAAGAGTTTTTACGCATGCACATACTACATTCTAAAGGGAGAATCCTTGTTGATCAGATGGATTACCTGCAGAAAGTATTGCAGCACTTTAAACTTATTAACTCTAAGTCAGTCCCTACACTGTTACCGAAAGGGTATCATCCTACCCCTAATAAGGGAACTGCATCACCAGAGCTACGCGCTTCATATCAACAAGTTATATGTTACGATTTCTTGCCTTGCGACGCACTGCTAAGGGGACTTCTACTCATTTTCCCTAAAGTTGACGCCATGCGTCCCTCTATCCATGGATTCCTATCTTTGCGACTCTTTCCCCTGCTTCATACGACTTGTCTCGACTCCCGCACACCTCGTACGTCATGGACAGCTTTATCTTTGTTATCTTTGTTATCGTTCCCCTCAACGTCACCCTGCACCCAGACCCCTCACATGTCTGCCTTCATGGACAGCCTCGCTTCTTTATCCTTGACTTCCTTTCACACCTGACGTCCCTTGTAACCCCCTCTTGACTGATAGGCATTGCGCCTTTACTATACACCAATTGATGCCTTCTACGATACGTTCTGCGATGACCCATGACTGAATAATATATGCCATGTATTGGCTGCCACTTGGTCCTCTGACTACCGCATGTCACTGATAGTCGACTCATGACCCTGTCTTATCTCTGACATCACACGATACCTGTCGCGCTCATGTGTTCCTTATAGCGCCATCTGTTTACCTACTATGTTGCCCTGTTGTTG
The DNA here is from genome assembly GCA_025769895.1 of Lactarius psammicola. NCBI lineage: Eukaryota > Fungi > Basidiomycota > Agaricomycetes > Russulales > Russulaceae > Lactarius > Lactarius psammicola. The sequence continues at coordinate 33,224 of WTXK01000340.1, read as the reverse complement.
TCTCTTTGGGCTTGTACTAGTATATAGGTCATAGTCGGACTGGCTTGTACTGCAGTTCTGACTTCTTGTGTAATACCACATCAGTACTCGCGAACCCGTCTTCGACTTGCCTTTGCGCTTAAGTCCTTTGCTTGCCTTTGTGCCTGAGCCTCGTCTTTCCTGACTAAGGTCGGTAAGCTCTCGAAGCTAGTTCGACTCTTATTCATCCCCGAACTGAGTCCTAACCGACTCGCTCTACCAGAACCCCTGACACTTGACTTAGAAGTACATGTCGTACTTAACGCCCCTGTGGTGGCGTTACATTATAGGATCACTCCTATACATAATGATTGGAACGCGACCAGACATTGCTTATGCTGTCACCAAAATGGCGCAATTTGCAGCTAATCCATCTGAGGATCACCTAAAACGTGCATTGTATATTTGCCGCTACTTATTAGGTACCTCTAATTATGCTTTAGTCTACAATGGCAAAAGCAATGGTGGCTTAATAGCATGTGCAGATTCTGACTGGGCTTCAGATCCAGTTACGAGAAAGTCTACTACAGGCTTTTTAGTAAAATTGGCAAATGGAGTATTCTGCTGGAACTCTAGAGCGCAAAAATCTATTGCACTCTCTTCCACTGAAGCAGAATATATGTCACTGTGTGATACAAGCAGACAATTGGTCTGGATTCGTTCACTTTTTAGTGAACTAGGGATAAATCTAGCACCTATTCCATTATGCGGAGATAATCAAGGCTTCATATTCCTATCTTCTAATCCTGTTTAGGAGAAACGGATCAAGCATATTGACTTGCGTCACCATTACATTCATGAAGTCATCTGTGAAAAGAAGATAGAATTATTCTTTATTGAAGGAGCTGAAAATCCTGCAGACCTATTTACTAAAAATCTGGGTCGCATAAAGTTTCTAAAATTTAGGGAACAATTAGGGCTAGAGTTTCGCTCGCCCATGGCTTACCAGAGAACAACAACTGATGGAGAGCGTGAAGGAACTTAGGACACAAATCTATCCTGTGTCCTATAATCTCTTCCGTGTGCATCGCTTTTTCTTGTCATTAAAAGTGTCACGCTCACATGGGCGATTGTGCGACGTGCAACTAAGTTGAGTTTGGTAGAAGTCGATAGTCCGCTCAAGGACTTAGTTCGGTGATACTACTTGGAGCTGGGCTCAACAAGAGTGAGAGGAAGTGACTCAAAGGTCCTTCTGAATAACAGAGGCGAGGCAAAAGATGAAGGCCCGCACGTTCAACTAAAGGTATCCTCAGAAAGGAATCCCTTTAGAGTCTGTGAGACTGAAGTAATGTGTGATTCAAGAAGAAGTCAAGTCTACTGTACAAGCTAAGTAGAGAACGACTTATATACTGTTACAGCACCAAAGAGTCACAAACAGATGGTGCGATCCTAGGATCCGGGTCCTAGGAATGAGTCATCGTACAGTAACATGTGATACTAGGAAAAGAATGCCATAGAAGGCCATAGAACAAAGCATCAGTCATCCATGAGTCATATGAGTAATCGTTATGAGGTAAGTCCGGCACTTGTACGTATATGGAAGGGGATGAGTCAAAAAGGATGTGTAAGTAAAGAAAAGTGTCCAGAATCGTAACATTACCCCCCCTTTTGATGTGAAGTTGCCTCAACTTCTAGTTAGATCCTCCGTACTCGCTACCAAGGTCCCAGTTGTCGCCGTCAGGTGGAGTGGGTTGGCAGTCTTTGGGGCAATTATGGGTGTTGAGGAATCCATGAGGGCCCCTCTCTGCACAGTGTCGGCACGCAATCGCCTTTGGGCAATTGTATTCTTCGTGAGTGGCGTAGTTGTTAAAGCACTTGCCACAGTACCAGGGGCGAGTTGACGGGTCTGGTTTGTTGAGTAGGTCGGCCATGTTCATCCGCCTAAAGATACACTCCGCGCCCCAATGCTGGTTGCTGTCACAGTACCAGCAGTGCTTCTTGCGTCGTTGGGGACAATTGTTCTTCTTGTGTCCCATTTGCCCGCAATGCCAGCACGAATGACGGTTGCGATTAGTATTATCGTGGAGTCGGGGGTATTCAACTGGACCCCGAGTATGGATGGCGAGTTGGGGGAGGTCGACGCGAGTTCACTGCGGGTACATGGCGGCGTAGCGATCTGCAATAGTGCGTACCAGGTCTGCCTTTTCCATCCTCTTTCAAATCCCATTCACCTCCAAATCCGTGTCAAATTGTGCGCGTTGCAGCTGTGTCAGCTGCTTCTCAACGTCTTCCCTTTGTTTCTGCAGTGTGGTCTGCTTATGTAGAGCGTCGCGGAGTCGCGATACCTCAGCTTTGATGCATGGATCGCTGAGGTCTTGGACTACCTCATCAATGGCGTATGCACGAGGATGCTCTCGTTGGAACTGGGCAAGACGTGCGTCGGGAATAGGAATGGGGATGCGGATAGGAGGGTCAGTGGGTTTAAGATAAACGGGTTCAGCATAGGGGGGTTGGTTTCTGCCCATACATCCCACAACTTGTTGATGGTTGTCGTGATAGAAGATATATGGGGCCACTACTCGAGTCGGGTCTTCGTCAGACCTGGGAATCATGAGAGGGTAATATCGTGGGGAATGGGGAAGATTTGGGAAAAAAGGGAGTCCAGGGTCTTCATCATCTTCATCATTTTCTGGCTTGGCATTGTAATCAATGTACTCAGTGAGTCCATTGTCTTCTTCAATAGTGGTCTGCTGGCCAACAACTTCTTCTTGCACGGCTGTAGCAATAGCTGTGTCACAGTCAACGAGAGTGGGAGAAACAGGAGGAGGGGTCTGGGGTGCGTAAGGGAAAGGTTGGAAGGTGGGAGTCGAGACCTCAGATTCTAGTAGTTGAGTGCGGCGCATGTCCGGAGATCCAATCATAAGAGGGGGTGGAGTGTGAATAGGGACTGGTGCCGTAGGGACGATTATGTTCTGATAAGCGCGACGTTCACCTACAGATTCATACTCGTCTTGAACGATGCCAGACAAGTCAAAGGAAGAGGGAGTCATTGTAGTAGTGGTTCAAATTCAAAAGTGGGAGGTGATGGAGATGTGTTCTGGCCTAGGAGTCTTTGTCTTTTATGTCCTCTTGGGTGCTCCTTCGGCATTAGGGTGTAGGCGATAGAAGTCCGTTATTGTGGATTGTGAGTGGGTCAGATTTTCCCGAGGTTCCCACGTACTGTCACTCATGGGAAATCCTTTCCACTTGATAAGGAAATGAAGTTTGCATCCTCGGCCTTGTCGGTGTGAATCTAGAACTTGCTCCACTTCATATTCTTCTTCTCCATTGATAAGCTCCAGTAATGGTCGGGTAAAGTTCGGTCCGTGTAACGCTGTCTCCTTATAGGGTGTCAGGAGGTTAGCATGGATCACCGGGTGTATCTTCCACCGGCTTGGCAGGTCTAGTTCGTACGATACTTGTGATAAGACCTTCTTGATGGGGAAAGGGCCATATCTTTTCGGCGCTAGTTTGGAAGTGGGGTAGTGAGTGCGTAAGTTTACGCCCTCTAACCAAACCATATCTCCTGCTTTATACGGGGTGAAATTGCGCTTGCCTCTTTCCACCATAAGTACTTGTGCGTGGTTGATGCATTCTTGTGCCTTCCTCCTAGCTTCCTTCATTTCTTCTATTCGTTTGTCCACTGCTGGTGCATTGGTTGTTTCCTCGTTTCCTGTGGCTCTTGGTGTCCAACCCACTAGCAACTTGAATGGGGATCGCTTGGTTGTTGCATTGGGCCAACTATTATGCGCGAATTGAGCAATGGGGAGTAAGTCGACCCAGTTGTCTTGTTGGACGTTGCTCCAATGGCGAAGGTACTGCTCGAGCCACTGGTTCGTGCGTTCCGATTGTCCATCAGTTTGTGGATGATATGCTGATGAAATATTTTGTTTGATGTCTAATGTTCGGCACAAGTTGCGCATATAGGTCGAAATAAAACGAGGGTCCCTATCTGTGATCATTTTCTTCGGCAATCCATAATGCGGGTAGACGTGTTGAAGGTATAATTGCGCTACCCCTTTGGCTGTGATCGTCTTGTTGCATGGTATGAAGATGGCCGCTTTCGTACAGTCATGATCGGTGATAGTGAGTATTGTGTCAAATCCTTTGGACATTGGTAATTTGGTAATGAAGTCCATAGTGACGACTTCAAATGGTTGTGCTTCTGGGTCGGTGGTAATAGGAAAGAGTCGAGGTTTTTGTCGGTGCGTGTTGATTTTATTTGCTTGACAAGTTGCGCATCCCTTGATGTACTCTTCTACGTCTTCCTTTTGACGTGGCCACCAATATCATTCTTTGAGTAAAGCATGTGTGTTGGTGATTCCAGGGTGTCCGCGATGAGGGGAATCATGAAAAAGGGAAATTACCCCCCTCTTAAGCTCAATGTTGCCCTCGACATTGGCAACCCAGGCTCCTTCATGGCACCACATTTCGACATTGTCTTGGTATAAATTGTAAGCATTGATCCATTCTGGTTTTGGGTCATTGTGATGATTCAATTCGCTCCACATAGATAGTTCGTCAATCGATTCGTCCTCTGTTCCTGCTAAATTGATGAATAATTCTTCAGGAAGAACTGTGACGTCGTCATTGTCTTCTTCTCCTTCATCGTAATCACTGCGTCTGGATAATGCATCGGCCCTTGCGTTCTTTGTTCCGCTGACATGCTTGAGAATAAAATTATATTCTTGCAGTTCTTGGAACTCGCGTGCGACTCTTCTACTGATTTTTCTTGGTTCTTTCCAGTAGATGAGGTTGGCGTGATCAGTGTGAATAGTGATGATATGCGGAGACCCCACAAGGTATGTTCTCCATGTTCGAAGAGCTTTGACAACCGCTAATAGTTCCCGATCGTATATGTCATAGTTTCGCTCTGTTTGAGTGAAACTTTCGGAGAAAAATGCCACTGGGTGCATTTTCTTGTCATTTCCTTCTTGATTCAGTACTGCTCCTATTGCGAAGCCGGATGCATCAACCTCTATTTCGAAAGGTGTGTCTAGTTTTGGGCATTGTAACACTGGGGCTTCGCTAATTCTTGCTTTGAGTTCTTTAAAAGCTTTGTTCCTTGCGCTAGTCCATTCCCATGGAGTTTCTTTCTTGGTAAGATCATTGAGGGGTCGTGCAATTGCGGAAAATCCTCGTATAAAGCGGCGGTAAAAATTGCAGAATCCAAGGAATCCGCGTACTTCTTTGAGGTTCGTAGGTGTCGGCCATTCGTGTACCCCTTGTACTTTGACAGGATCCATCTTTACTTGTCCATTTCCAATAATAAGCCCCAAATATTCGACTTCTCATACTTCAAATACGCATTTCTCCGGTTTGAGATATAGATCGTGTTCATCAAGTCGGTCTAGTACTTGATGTACTAGTTGTCGATGCGTAGTGAGGTTGTTGGGTGTTGCGATGAGAATGTCGTCCATATATATTACCACCCATCCTTGTGCCACTAGATCGCGGAAAATAGTATCCATCATAGTTTGGAAAGTGCTTGGCGAGTTTGTAAGTCCGAAAAACATAACGCAGGGTTCGAACAACCCTTTGTTAGTCTTGAATGCGCCTTTCCATTTGTCACCCAGCTTGATCCGCACATTATTATACCCCCATCGGATATCGAGTTTAGTGAATATTCGCGCTTCCCGTACTTTGTCTATAAGTTCAGGGATGAGGGGAAGCGGATATCGGTTCTTCACCGTTAACTCATTGAGTTTTCAATAGTCTTGCACTGGTCTAAGTTTGCCGTCTTTCTTTTTGATGAAAAAGAAGGGTGAGGAATAAGGGGATTTGGATGGACGAATATATCCCTTCTTTAATTGTTCGTCGACAAATTCTTCTAGTGCTTTATCTTCAACTTGAGTCATAGGGTAAATTTTGCAGTCAATAGTGGCGGGTGCATTAGTCATCAGATCAATGGCATGATCCCAGGGTCGTGGTGGTGGGAATTGTTGCGAGCTTTCTTCATCAAAAACTTTTCGATGACAGTGATATTCTGCTGGGACTCTTTCTTCGAAAGTTTTAATTGTCTTGTCCGCAGCTTTTTGTGCTAATTCTGAGGCGGTTGTAGTTTTTCTCAGATGGACGACTTCGTTGGGAATTTCTTCTACTTGTTCTTCCCATTGTTCTTCTGTTATAATTCTTCGGTTGGCCACTGACACATACCTCAGACTTGTGATAATCACGGGTTGGAATTCTTTGTCCAAAATGGTGTCCTTCCAGTGTACTTTGGGTTCAAAGGCGGTTAGCCAAGGATATCCTAAAATCACTTCATCAGAGCCTAGATGAGTGATCAGGAATCGAAGTGTCTTGGTTTGGCTACCGGTTGTAACTTCGAGGTCAGTAAATTGCGTGATTTCGCCATCTTGATTGTGTGTTCCATCTACATTCCATATTTTGATTGGTTTTACCACTGGTAGCGTAGAAATTTTGAGTTGATTCATCAGATTTTTGCTGATAAAGTTGTCGGTTGCTCCCGAATCAATGAGCACTTGTCTTTCGGCCGTCGCGTGTGCAGATTCAAATAAGACTGGAATTCGCATAGATCGGTATCTGCTATGGTACATGCTAATCTTCATTGCTTTAGCCCAGGCCGCGGGGTTCAAGCATTGGAAAAACCCTGCTTTCCAAATAACTGTTCTTCAAGAGCCGCTTTAACCTCGTTGGAGTCAGCTTGCATAGCCGCGATATAGGCTGCAGCTCTCTCCGAGGCTTTCATGTTCACGTTGCCTTCTACTTTGACTGTAGCGACCATAGCGGGTGTGGTTGTAGAGGTAGTCGAAGAAGTGGTTGCAACAGATGCTTGGGTGTTCTGGTGTTGAGGACAGGTTCGTGAGATGTGTCCTTTATTGCCACATCTGAAACATCTTCCTTCTTGTTGGTAACGCTGCTTGTCTTCTTCGGTTATCGTGGCTCTTGCTCGGGTCCTTCCAATGTCCATAGCATTGGGGTTTTGGTTATTGGCGTACATATTTCGGCACCATTGTTCGCGGCGAGGATTGTTTCCACCCGTGGGTTTGCGCAAATGACTTTGAAGGAGGTTGTAAATTCGTTGCTGCTCTACCGCAGCTTCCGTCCAATCTTGCCAATTGACTGGTCGGTGTTGGCGTAGAATACTTTCCATGAGTTTGAATGGTAACCCTTGAGCGTATAGATTGAGGGTTACTTCCTCATTAAGAGTATATCCGGCTTTGTTGGCAAGGTTGGTGAACTTGGCGTTATAATCATCAATGTTTCCTCCTTCCATCTTCAACTTTGAGATTTCTGTTTGCGCTTTCTGTCTTTCCGAAGTATCGGTATAAGTTCGGCGGAATCGAATCTCTACTTCATTCCATAAGTTCTCTTCGGCTGGTAACACCCCCATGGCGATTTGGTTATTGAGCCAAGTAACTTGTTCTTAAACCCAATCTTGCACCAATGGTCCTCTAATATAGGACAAAAAGGTCATAGCCCTTTGATAAGGGATTCGGAGTATTGCTGCGTTTGGATTCATGCCTCGATAAATGGTGAAGTCAAGAAGGAAGGCCTTGCTTTGTCTGCGGTCCCCATTGAATTCTGCGGGAGGGTTTCCTCCGAGTTTTCCATCGGGTACTCCTCCTCCTGCTGGGGCTGCGCCTACTGGAGCTGCTCCAGGTGCTGGTGCTCCTCCTGGTGCACCTCCTCCTCCTCCTCCTCCTCCACCTCCACCTCCACCTCCACCTCCACCTCCACCTCCACCTCCACCTCCACCTCCACCTCCACCTCCACCTCCACCTCCCGGTGCAGGTGCAGGGGCTCCTCCTCCACCACTGCCTCTGAGGGGTGCAGATGGAGTGGTGGTACTAGTTGAGGCTTGGGTGGGTTGTACTTGTGTCTGTGACATGTCTGGTGCTTGGGTCTGTTGTTGGGGTGGTTCTTCTGGTTGGGTTGTTTCTTTTGGTGCGTCAACTTGTTCTGGTGGATCAGGGGGTATGCCAAAAAGACTTTTGTTTGAGCAAATCGGTCCTGTTTGAAAGTGGGGTGGTGCTAGTTGAAAGGTAAACCACTGTCCACTTGTTTTTGCTTTTGACTACGATTGCCCACTTGCGAAGGTCTTCAAGATATTCTACAGGAGTGTATCCTGAAGTTCGGTTGTAAATGCAATACCCTTCATTTTCTCCTTCGTCAACCCAGACAACTGCTCCTTTAACTGCTTCAGATAAAGTGTCTTCTCTTGTTCGTTCGACGTATTCGGACTGGAACTGTGCTTCAGCACGGCTTTTTCCTTTTCTTGGGGAAGCCACCGTGGTTCAAAGAAGAAGAGACTTGACTTAATGTTACGCTCACATGGGCGATCGTGCGACGTGCGACTAAGTTGAGTTTGGTAGAAGTCGATAGTCCGCTCAAGGACTTAGTTCGGTGATACTACTTGGAGCTGGGCTCAACAAGAGTGAGAGGAAGTGACTTGAAGGTCCTTCTGAATAACAGAGGCGAGGCAAAAGACGAAGGCCTGCACGTTCAACTAAAGGTATCCTCAGAAAGGAATCCCTCTAGAGTCTGTGAGACTGAAGTAATGTGTGATTCAAGAAGAAGTCAAGTCTACTGTACAAGCTAAGTAGAGAACGACTTATATACTGTTACAGCACCAAAGAGTCACAAACAGATGGTGCGATCCTAGGATCCGGGTCCTAGGAATGAGTCATCGTACAGTAACATGTGATACTAGGAAAAGAACGCCATAGAAGGCCATAGAACAAAGCATCAGTCATCCATGAGTCATATGAGTAATCGTTATGAGGTAAGTCTGGCACTTGTACGTATATGGAAGGGGATGAGCCAAAAAGGATGTGTAAGTAAAGAAAAGTGTCCGGAATTGTAACAAAAAGCAAGAAGATAAAAGCATTTGACGCATTACATTCTTCATCAGCTGATGGCTCTCATAGGCTTGAAGTTGGAGACATTCATAATGTCGTATTGCTTCACCATGTCGTTCGCGACAAACTGCCTTACCTTGTAATATTACAAGACAGTAGTTCGTACATTTGTCTTATACAATGGGACTCAAAGATGTCAAGCAGTTCAAAGTCTAACTAAGAGTTTTAGACTATTGAATTATATACTTACTTAGTATACTATACTACTACACTAAGTAAGGGGGAGTGTTGAAACGTGATAAGTACATAAGGCTCTTATCTATAGTAGTTACGACATTACGGTAGTATGATTGCCTAACAAGGCAATTAGGATACGCACCATAGTGGGCGTATCACGTCTCATAACCATGTGGAGTCTACGCACTCCGTATATGGTGTCTTCTATCAGGCATGTGTGAAAACACGATATTGTGGACGCCTTTACTCATCACTTTACGTGTTTTGGACATGGTGGGACCATAGGGTATATAATTCCCCCTGTAGGAAGACTGCAAATATATCATCTCACTCACTACTACTTGCACATCCACTCTACTCTCTAAGACTACTCTTCTCCCTTATACAAGGTGAGAACCATTCCTGTATGCTGCGCAACAGGGCACTGTATGGAGGGAGACCACACCCTCTGAGGGACCACTGTCCCCCTGTCCACAATGCTGCAGTCAAGTAGCCAAAAGATGGGTGGGCTGGAAAGCAGGGCTGGGACATGGGGAGGGACAGAACAGATGAAGAAAAAATAACCCTCCCAATCAGTGTAGGACAAAGTCACATGCAGAGGGATGGAGGTCCTCTTCACTAGGCAATTTAAAGGCTAGAGTTCCTCTGAAACAACTATTGTAGCAACAAAAAGTGGAAATGCTAGACAAACCATGCATGCACAGGGCCGTTGATAGGGAGGGAAGAACACAGCAAATGAGTTTGGTTTATACTGTAACTTTTGTACAGCAAAAGTCTAGCAGTTATGGACACTTTGGATAATGAGAGAATCGCTTTAAGATAAATTAAGAAATGCATGTGCAAGCGGTGTCTGTACAAACGGACAACGCTACTCAGATTCTGCGCACGCTGAGGCAGAATACTGGGTTTATTTACCTGTACAAACAGACAATGCTACTACACTGAGTAAGTACAGGTTAAAGTAAAGTAACAAAGAGTAACTCACCTCAGATTCTGTGCACACTAAGGCAGAATACTGAGGTGCTACTATACGAAAGCATAGGGCTTTTATACAAAGAAGAGTAAGCTAATTTACTAGTGCCCTGGTTCCGCGGAGGCACAGGTAACTATGATATGGAAAGTATATGAATAATGAAGACAAGACATCAGGCATACACATACGTAGGGATCGCATGGGTTTGCACAACTCCCACTCAGGCATGTTGAAGTGTGGTGTGCGCTCATGCGCGTGACACCTCGGCGTCGGGAGTCGGCCGCATCTCACATGCGGATGGGAGTAGAGACGAGATGAAAGGACTCATACAACGCACCACACTCATTTCATATTAGTTGTTCAGTATTTCGGACTCATAGTTTACAAGTATCTAATAGTTACAATCAAACTAGTGATCAAGGACAACTCCAGTATCTACTATGTTGAGCTAATAGCTATGTTCGTATCTAACGAAGGGCGGAAGCCCGTTTACGATATTCACATGATAGCACAGTCTTTACGATGTATTTAAGTTCGCGTTATACGCACCTGGCACCCCAGTTTCTTATATCTTCTCTGGTGTACCAGGCGAGTAGTTCTATTCCTATTCAAATACAGTTTCTTATATCTTCTCTGGTGTACCAGATAATCTATTTTACCTCACTGCGTTTTGTCAGGTTATGGGCCCTGCGCCGTAATCTGTACAAGACTAAAGATCTACTCGCTTTAAACTATAGTGAGCATGTTACCATTTATTTCCTTCCCAACTCGAGTATGCCTCTGCGTGGTGGTACGCAAGCAGCTCGAGGCTCATGCTGGGGCCTAACAGGCCTTGCTCGACCCGTGCCACGGACCCCAAGCGTGGGGAGACACGCGGGGAGAACCCTCCATCATTGTGCGCATTACGGTACTATTACTTTCGCATTTCCGGGTTTTTGTCCCGATTTGTTAGGCCGGACCGGGGGAGCCTGGTCTGGCTTTAGGCCCGGATGAACGGTTGGCCGTTGCTGCCCATTAAGTTGGGAGCAGTTTTGGGGGTGTCAAGGCCGGGCGGTAGTCATTCCACCGAAGCACTTGCCTCTGTTACAACTGCGCCGCGCTACATACAAAATAGTAGTATTTACATAGGGCGCGAGTGGCATGGCCTCTGCCGGCGGGGGTTAGCCTCTGTAGGCACGCTCTGCTAATGTGTCCCTTTCCCACGCGTCGCGTGCGTACACCAAGGACTCCCCCAAACAGCATGGAGGTAGGGATTTAATCCTGAGTCTCTGTGGAATCTGCTGTGGGCGGCTCCTCCTTGGCGTGGGACCCCAGGAAGCCTCTAAGCGTGCAGTCGCTGGGCGCGTCTCGTCATTAAAAATATGGCGTTGCTCGGCACACGCTTATGCTCAAGGGGGGATAGATTAAAAGTATATCTATTAGTAATAAGTCGCACACATGGGGGCAGGACGCGTTAGCGTTCTGGCCGTACAGTTACACGAGTGGGGATGGAAGGTCATGTGATCTTGTCTATGCAGTTCCGTCGCTGACTGCTCCTCGGCGACAGAATCGTCTCTAATACAATGTCATCTGGTTCTACCATTCCCGCGACTGGCAGTTCATCCAAAAACCCTAGCAAAGTGTCTGCCGCACGCCTCAAGACCGCCGCCTCTAGTGCATTTACAGTGCCATCAGGCACTCATCTCAAAGCCCTCAATGGTCAAAACTGGTCCACTTGGGCAGGGACGCTTGGAGCGCTCCTGCGCCTGAACGAAGTCGAAGATATTCTCACTCATAAGACCTGCCCCACTGGAGTTGATAGCAACGACTGGGAGGCCATTCAACGGAAGACCACAGCGTATCTTCACCTCCACTGTGCAGCAGACGTCTATTCAACTGTGGAGTCGGATACTGACTTCCCTTCGTTCAAGCACAAGTTTGACCAACTTCGGGATACCTACGGCGGTACTGGCAGTACTGTGGTATTCAATCTTTAGATTGAACTCACTCAAGCACGCCTTGACGACAGCTCTCCCCTCGCCCCGCAGCTCGTGAAGCTTAACGAGGCTCGCGTCAAGCTCTCTAACGCGAAAATGGGTGTTAGCGACATCCAATTTTGCCTCATTCTCCTAAATGCCCTACCAAGTTCCTACGAGGTAGTGGCGTCAACTCTTCTCGCTTCCGGCCCAGCTTCTGCCCTCAAGCATAGCGAGATTACCGCTCGCATACTCAATGAAGAGGGTAGGAAGTCTGGACCTTTGACCTCTCTTAACGTGGCACGTGCTCCGATAAAGTCCGGCAAGAAAAAGAAAAAAGATCACGGAAATTTGACCTGTCATTATTGTCATAAGAAGGGTCATATTCAACCAGATTGCCGCAAGAAGAAAAAGGACGAGGCAGACAAAAAGAAGAAAGAGGAGGGAGGCGCAGAGAGCGGAACGAAGGCCGCGAATGCTTATGTATTAATTCCTACTACTGCCTCCATTGAGGAGGTTACTGATAATAACGAGCTTCGTGTTGCCTTGTATTCTGCTGTTCGAACGCGTTGGATGATGGATAGTGGTGCGACGCACCATATGAGCCCCCATAAGACCGACTTCGCTGACTACACCCCGTGTAAAGGCAGTGTTTGCCTTGGGGATAAGTCAACCGTTGATCAGGTGGGGGTGGGGTCTGTCGTTTTCAATACGAGCCAAGGGTCACAGATAACATTGACCAACGTTTTGCATATCCCGCAGCTTAAGACACGTTTTCTTTCTACGCGTGCACTTGTGCAGAAGGGTGCAACTGTGATGTTTGCCCAACGCTCTTTTAAAATCGCTGTAAATCAGCGTAGCATTGGCTCAGGGTACCTGGAGAACAACTTATATTGGTTGGACGCTTCCATGGCATCCCTCAATGCGCACACGCGGCGCGCAGCCTTTCCGCTGCACATCTGGCATCAACGTATGGGGCATATGTCCCATATGGCGCTGAAGTCCCACGGTCCCTCTGCTACCAACGGCATGGACTTTGATGATTCCGCCGCGACCGTTCCGAATGCGTGTCACGGATGTGAATTGGGCAAGTCGGCCCGACGTCCCTTCCCTGGGTCTAGCAGTAAGAGAACGAGTCGGATATACGAGGTCATTCACAGCGATCTTGCCGGCCCTATGCAGACCAAGTCCATCGAAGGTTCTAGCTATATTGCCACGTTCGTAGATGACTACTCGCGTAATGCAGTAGTGTATTTTCTAAAAACTAAGGACCTGTTCGTTGACGCGCTCAAAAAATACTTGGTGTGGGGTAGCACCCAGACGTCTCACAAATTGCGCGCGTTGCACTTGGACAGAGGTGGCGAATATATGGCTAGTGCTGTAACGGACATACTCAATAAGGAGGGTATTGAGCGACATTTAACAATGCCGGGCTCACCTCAACAAAATGGCAAAGCCGAGCGATTCAATCGTACAATCATGGACAAGGCTATGGCCATGCTCCATGCCGCCGGATTGTCAACTGGTTTCTGGGAATGCGCGGTCGATACAGCCGTACACGTTTATAATTGCAGCCCAACCAGGACGTTGAGTTGGCGCACGCCGTATGAGATGTGGAATTCTGGTCAAATTCCTGACGTCTCACATTTACGCATCTTCGGGTGTAAAGCGTACATACACGTACCGCAAGACAAGAGGCGGAAGCTGGACGCGAAAGCGTCTGAAGCCGTTCTTGTCAGGTATGAGCTGGGTTCGAAAGGCTACCGGCTATGGGACAGACATACCCGCTCTTTTCGACTGTCTCGAGACGTGACGTTTGATGAGAGTATCTTCCCATCCTTGCAGGGTTCTGAGCTTCGACCTGCAATTGTGTCTCCTGCACCTGAGAAAGCGCAAGCCTCCGTTATAAGTAGTCCGGCTTCTGCTGAGCCTAACCCGCCAGCGGTGCCACCAGCGTCCGTCGCGCCAATACAGCAGGCGGCGCAGCCTAGTTTAACAGTAGTGCGACCAGCTCGAGCTGATTCCCCTGCGGACAGCGAAGAGCAGGTTACAAATATATTGTGTCCGGACTCACCTCAAAGGTCTCAGCGACCATCAACCCCCAGTACTCCCTCTCCACCGTCAACCTTAACGCCTTTACCATCCACACCTGAGCGGCCTAGTGCTACGCCCAGCACACCACCTCCACGCCGAAGCGCTACGCGCGTTGAGAATCGGCCGCCTTTGCCCTTGGCTAACCCACCAGAGGGGTATGCGGATCGGATCCAGTGCGCACAGCTGTTGCGTGAGATGGCGAACGTGCCCCGATGCTCTAGTCGTGCTCCTGTGCCCAACTCGCGGTACTTTGGTACTGACAATGTGGCACAGCGCGGCAGGCGTCTTGGGTACGCTGAGCTCTTGGCAGCTGCTCTTGTGGGTAGGGATCCAGCGTCGTATAAGGAGGCGATGGGTTCCGCTGATGCGGAAGAGTGGAGGGCCACGTGTCAGTATGAAATCGATGCATTAGCTAAGAATGACACGTGGGATTTGGTGGATCTCCCACCTGGTCGCAAAACCATTAAGTCTAAGTGGGTCTTTAAATTGAAAGTGGACGGACGCTACTGTGCTAGGCTGGTGGCTAAGGGATTTACGCAAGTCCCGGGAATTGATTTTGACGAAACCTTTTTGCCCATTGCGTGCTTTGAGTCGCTGCGTTTGCTTCTAGCGTTGGCCGCACTGGAGGATTGGCATATCCACCAGATGGATGTGAAATCCGCGTTTCTCAATGGCAAGCTCGAGGAAGAAATTTACATGGAGCAGCCACAAGGTTTCGTTATAGCTGGACAGGAGACTCGAGTCTGTCGCCTGAAGAAGGCGCTATATGGGCTCAAGCAAGCTTCCCGCGCGTGGAATCTCCAGTTTCACAGAGTCCTTACTGGGCTCAGCTTCACGTGGACGTACGCTGATGCCAGCATTTACGTGTGTCACCAACATGGGGGGGATGGTCACTTAATTATCATTCTTTATGTCGATGACATTACTTTATTGGGGACTTCACTGGAACGTGTCACGCGCACCAAGAAATCGCTCAGTGATCGCTATGAGATGTCCGATCTGGGGGAGATCGAGTCTTATTTAGGTGTACGCATTGTGCGGGACCGAGCGACACGGCGACTTGAGATTGATCAGTCTGGTTACATAACGGACGTTCTGGAGCGCTTCGGCATGTTGGATGCCAATCCCCATAATACGCCGCTGCCCTCTGGGGCAGACGTACATCTTGTGAAATATGCTGGTCAAGCGTCGGACTCTGATATTAGGCACTACCAATCTTTCATAGGGAGTTTGCTTTACATTCAGATAGGGACGCGTCCAGACATTTCATTTGCGGTATCGCGCTTAGCGCAGTACGCTGCAAATCCCTTGCCGCAGCACCTAAAACTCGCACAGTATGTTCTAGGTTATCTTTTAGGGATAAAGGACATGTGTATTCGTTACAATGGAGCAGCAGGAGAAGGACTGGTTGGGTTTAGTGACTCAAGTTTGGGAGACCAAACAGACGACAGGCACTCGACTTCCGGCTATATATTTCTGCTTGTGGATGGGGCAATTAGTTGGTCTTCACGAAAGCAAAGAACAGTAGCTCAGAATACGACGGAAGCGGAATATATTGCCATGACTGACACTGCAAACCAGGCAGCATGGTATCACAGTTTCCTGGAGGAACTGGGATACAGTGTGGACGATTCTATCCCCTTACACGGTGATAATAAAGGCACAATTGATCTTGCGTTAAATCCGGTGACAGGCAGACGATCCAAGCACATAGAAATCAGACACCATGCTATTCGGGAATATGTGGAACGATCTACAATTACATTGGTCCAAACGCCTACAGAGGATATGCTGGCAGATGGGTTCACAAAGTCTCTAGCACGTGGATCGCTCTTGAAGCACAATGAGAACATGGGGCTGGTTCAGAGGGTTGTCTGATCAGGGGGAGATGTTGAAGTGTGGTGTGCGCTCACGCGCGCGACACCTTGGCATCAGGAGTCGGCCGCATCTCACATGCAGATGGGAGTAGAGACGAGATGAAAGGACTCATACAACGCACCACACTCATTTCATATTAGTTGTTCAGTATTTCGGACTCATAGTTTACAAGTATCTAATAGTTACAATCAAACTAGTGATCAAGGACAACTCCAGTATCTACTATGTTGAGCTAATAGCTATGTTCATATCTAACGAAGGGCGGAAGCCTGTTTACGATATTCACATGATAGCACAGTCTTTACGATGTATTTAAGTTCGCGTTATACGCACCTGGCACCCCAGTTTCTTATATCTTCTCTGGTGTACCAGGCGAGTAGTTCTATTCCTATTCAAATACAGTTTCTTATATCTTCTCTGGTGTACCAGATAATCTATTTTACCTCACTGCGTTTCGTCAAGGCATAGGTAGTATGAATCACAATTCAAATCATAACAGAAATAAAGTCTCACTTGATATATTCAACAAAAAGCGTTGACGAATTAAACTTGTGGATGGGCGATGTTACGTGTTTGCTACTGACTCACGTTGGGTCAACACCTCGCTGGTCATTGACTGAGTCTTTAATGCGTCTCAATAACCTCTTATCTAACTTATCACATTACAGTCAGATGGTGGGATTTAGGCAATGGTGTGTGCCGGTGCAATAACCATTCAGGTGACATAAGAGCGAGATAGCCAGCGAGAAGACGCAAAGTCGAAGAGGATAGAGGGAAAGCGCGTACTCCCTTCGGGGATGCACACGAAAGAATTGGGACGATACAGAGGTAAAGCACGAGCGATGAGAAGTAAAGCGAATTGAGTTTCGTCTTGTGAGAGGGACAATTTAGAAGACACGCGAAAATTCGAGAACAGGATGATTCGATTCGGGTATATGTGGGACGTTTTTTATACAGTTTTACTACATTTAATAATAGTCGCAAAGAAATAAAAAAGGAAAAGTGGGAGAACCCAGAAACGATACGATTAGTGACCGGCATAGAACTGAGGGGTTCCGAGACGAAAAGTGATGACGAAATGGGCCACGTGGTGAATTTAATCCTATTAGACACAAGGCGATTTAGTCGCGCTTGAACCGAAAAAAGACCCCGGATAAGATAAAAAGTGATTAATGAATGAAGTAAACATTATGGAACGGAAGAATAGTCTGTTGATGCTCCAAAGTGGCCGCGAACGGGCGCAGCTGATTTCATGTCCTTTACCGCGCAGACTTAGGGCCTCTCTTAAGTCGCGTCGTACCGGTTCGGGTCCGGTGCGAGCGTGCCGATATGCAACATCAGATCGCCGAAAACCCACGGATCGGCCCCGCTGTAGCAATTCTATCTAGGTGTTTATACAAGTAGTCCAACTCTGTCCATGTACGAAAGTAGAAGGGTCGACGCGAGTTTCATATTTGCTAGCAACCCAGATATTACTTGGGTGGTAAAAGCCTGCCCTATGTATTGGCGGGACCCACATCAAAAGTGCACCTTGACTACCACATATCCATCCTTCGTCGTTAATCGTGAAGTAGTCAGTAAAGTTGACGTGTCCTGGAACCTCCATGTTTCCTGTCGTGGCACTCAACACAAAAAATCATCGATATTCTGATAAGACATTGCACTGACCATCTGGCGAGAATGTCACGGACCCCACCAAATCCATGTGTCTAGTAGATGGGCCTGCCTCTGTCTCTCGCGTAGCGGCGTTCCACACACGAACAGTTCCATCGAGAGAGCCTGAGACGACGCGCTGGCCATCTGACGAGAATGCCATAGACTCGGCCGAAGACACGTGTCCAGTCAATGGGCCTGCCTCTGTCTCTCCTGTCGTGGCGTTCCACACACAGATTGTTCCATCGGGAGAGCCTGAGACGATGCGCTGGCCATCTGGCAAGAATGCCACAGATCTGACGAAAGACGTGTGTCCAGTAAGTGGTCCTGCCTCTGTCTCTCCCGTAGTGGCGTTCCACACACAAATTGTTCCATCGGACGAGCCTGAGACGATGTGCTGGCTGTCTGGCGAGAATGCTACAGATACGACCGGAGACTTGTGTCCAGTAAATAGGCCTGCCTCTTTCTCTCCTGTAGTGGCGTTCCACAGATGAATTGTTTCATTTGAGGTTGAGACGATGCGGTGGCCATCTGGCGAGAATGCCACAGACGCGGCTGGGGAATTGTTTTCAGTAAATAGGCTTGCCTCTGTCTCTCCCGTAGCGGCATTCCACACACGAACACTTCCATCGAGAGAGCCTGAGACGATGCGCTGGCCACCTGGCGAGAACTTCACAGACACTACCCAAGACGTGTGCCCAGTAAATGGGCCTGCGTTTGTCTCTCCCGTAGTAGCATTCCACACACGAATTGTTCGATCGCGTGAGCCGGAGACGATGCGCCGGCCATCTGGCGAGAATGCCACAGAAAAGACCCAAGACGTGTGACCGGTAAATGGGCCTGCCTCAGTCTCTCCAGTAGCGGCGTTCCACACACGAATTGTCCCATCGTCTGAGCCTGAGACGATGCGCTGGCAATCTGACGAGAATGCCACAGATTCGACCAAAGCCGTGTGTCCAGCAAATAGGTCAGCCTCTGTCTCTCCCATAGTGGGGTTCCACACACGAATTGTTCGATCTCGCGAGCCTGAAACGATGCGCTGGCCATCTGGCGCGAATACCACAGACTTGACCCAAGACGTGTGTCCAGTAAACGGGCCAGCCTCAGTCTCTCCCGTAGCGGCGTTCCACACACGAATTGTTCCATCTTGCGAGCCGGAGACGACGCGCTGGCCATCTGGTGAGAATGCCACTGACACTACCCAAGACGCGTGTCCAGTAAATGGGCCAGCCTCCGTCTCTCCAGTAGTGGCGTTCCACACACGAATTGTTCCATCTTGCGAGCCTGAGATGATGCGCTTACCGTCTGGCGAGAATGCCACAGAAAGGACAGAATCCGTGTGTCCAGCAAATGGGCCTGCCTTTGTCTCTCCAGTAGCGGCGTTCCACACACGAATTGTTCGATCTCGCGAGCCCGAGGCAATACGCTGGCCATCTGGCGAGAAAACCACCGAAAAGACCAAATTCGTGTGTCCAGTAAATGGGCCTGCCTCTGTCCCTCCCGTAGCGGCGTTCCACACACGAATTGTTCCATCTTGCGAGCCTGAGACGACGCGCTGGCCATCTGGCGAGAAACCCACGGACCTGACCGAATTCGTGTGACCAGTAAATGGGCCAGCCTCTGTCTCTCCCGTAGCGGCGTTCCACACACGAATTGTTCGGTCTTGCGAGCCTGAGACGATGCGCCGGCCATCTGGCGAGAAATCCACGGACCAGACCGAATCCGTGTGTCCAGTAAAGGGGCCTGCCTCTGACCCTCCTGTAGTGGCGTTCCACATACGAATCCTTCCATCCTCCGAGCCTGAGGCGATGCACTGGCCATCTGGTGAGAGCGCGATGGAACAGACCCCACCCTCAACACTTGGGATCACCATCTCTGATGATGGCCAATGAGACAGTCGCCCACGTTCCACGCGTAAGATTCGAGGAAATGAGCTGAAATAATGCGTAGAGACAAGAGAAAGAGTCGGCGTAAATGGTAGAGCAGAAAGATAGATATGTGGAGCACTCTTTGCAATAGCTGGCCCAAAATACCTTACAAACATAGAGGCGTCCTTAACAAGCGACCTGAATTTCTCCATGTCTATTTGAGAAACCTGCTGAGAACGTAGTAATTAGTTGTTCACCTTCCTCATCGAATCGACAATTCTACTCACACTTTGACCAGACGCTAGCCACATATTCAGAGCCGATAACGCCAGCGAAGCAAGACCCACGTTGCTCGTCACGCTAAGGGTTTCCAGCCAAAAGAGAAATTTCTTCTCAAAGAAAGTTCGAAGTTGGACAAACATATCGACTTCGAAATCAATATGTTCCAAATGGTCGTCCCAGAAACGACAGGCATACAATAGAACAGGCGGTATGTGTTTATCAACGCGGGAGTGAAGGTCTTTGACATCCTTATTGGCAAGATATGATGACTCTAGATTGCAAATATTAAATTTGAGGTCGTGGAGCAGGAGACCGATACAGGAACGAGCCAAGTGACGGTGAGAATCTCGAAGGCCAACACAAAAATCACCGCTCTTCTCTTTATTTGTTAGGAAATCGCGGAATGATGTATGCAAAGGAATAATGGGAAGGCTTTCATCGGATGAATTGACATTACTCAACAACGAACCGAGGCGACGGAGCAATATGACAACAGCATCACGGTCGTCGCCATCGAAGGAAGCGTGTTGCCGCAGAGTGGTCAGGGAGTGGATAGTAAGGGGTTCGATTGAAGTGATGAGCTGTCCCACAACAGATCGAAAGAGTAACCGCGATTCTTGCTGTGTGAAGTACCTTTCAAGGATGTCTTTGTATAACTCGTCCAAGGGATTTTGTCTACGACGATCTGTAGTGGGTCTTAAAAGATGCTCTATGCACTTTTTCTTGCTGAAGCCAAAGAACTCGGGAGGGTTTAGAATGTATCCACGCGTGACCGCTGCCCACTGAAACAATCCCTCCGCCCTTGTTGCCAGCGCTTCGCCATACTTTCCGAACTCGTCTGAAGGGAGCTTCTCGTGAAGAAACGCGAGAATATCGTCGTGTGTTGTAGCAGCCAGCTCAGAATCTTTCATGTATTTGATTTTGATGCCGGCTAACTTGTCTCCAACGAATGCAGACTCGATGTTGTGCTCAGGTCGCGAGGTGATGAGGACACGGAAATTTGATGGCAGTTGAGAGAGCGCGTTAGCAAGGAATGTGTGTAGGCCAGTTTCACCAGTTACATCACCACTCTCGTCCAAGCCATCGATTACGACAAGAATAGGACCAACGATGTGCAGATCCTTAAGCGGCTCCAGGATTAGGGATTCAAACAAGGTACCGTAGTCACGGGTTCCAACTCGAAGAGAGGAATTGTCCTTTACGACCCTTCCGAGCGCAGTCTTAAACGAAGGATACCGGTCGGAGAGATCGCGAGCAAGGGTTGTAAAGAGGTGATAAGCCACCCGTTTGGATCGCTCCTTGCGCAAAAAAATAAAGGATGACGTAAGACGGTGCATTTTATCGAAGCGACGTGCGATCTCATGCACAATCGATGACTTTCCCGTGCCTGCTTGCCCGAAAAGAACGAGAGTACGCTCAGAAGAGGGATCGTTCACCCAATTGACAATGAAGTCCAGGAAGGCCGTCCGCGTTCCCGTAAGACAGCCCTTGTCGGGCGAGAATCGTGAACCTGTTCCATATGGGATTTCTCTGATATTTGCAACTAATTCTATCATAATTATCGGATCAATAAACCACAACACCGACAACCCATCAGGACTACGTACCGGGGTCTAAAACTTGGCTCGACACCCACTCAAGGCGAGTAGACATCCAGTCGACCTTAGCTGAAATTATTCCCACGTCGTCCAGAATCTGGAACGCGGTTATCTCCGTAGTGATGATACCCTCATCCAAGAAAGCCCTTCGATGTTCGACAAGGGCGGCGGATAGGTCCTCAATTTCTTTGTTGGCTCTACCACCCATATTCTTCAATGTCCGCTTCCCTGAAATTCGCGCGTTTATGCCGGTCAATGAATTAGATGGGGACAACTTACAGAACTCTGAGTCCCTTGCATACGACCGGATAAAGTCACTGCAACTACAGACGTCCTGTAGCATGAGAGTAAGAATTCGGGC
Source organism: Lactarius psammicola (assembly GCA_025769895.1). NCBI lineage: Eukaryota > Fungi > Basidiomycota > Agaricomycetes > Russulales > Russulaceae > Lactarius > Lactarius psammicola. Next base: position 11,506 of record WTXK01000340.1, on the reverse strand, counting down.
CTGCTTGGAGTCGGGCTTGATGGACTTCAAAGTGTCTTCGTGGTGCGCGAAATCAAACGCGTCGTGCATGGCCCTAAGTAGGGCCATGACATTGTCGTCACGTTCATACTGTTGTAAGATTGTCTGGTACCCGAATAAACCTAGCATAAGTGTTTCTTTCCGACAATAACACAAACAAATGCACCTCGGGTATAGCCGAAACCAAGTCATATGCCATCTTTGCAAACGGGTGGAGCTGAGAGCGAAAGTCGGCTTTGTCGAGGAGAAGAAAATAGACATTGCACGCACCTCCGAAATTGGGCTAACAGTATCCATTACCCACTTGATTCTACTAATAGCCCCTTCCCATGTATTGGCTCGCTCAACCGGCTTCTTAGCTTCGTCGGCCCGACGGAGAGCGATCAGAGCCTTCTCGCTAGGCGACATCTCTGCCTGTTCATCTGGCGTGGAAGCACCAGTCTCAACGGAAAGGGGATCTGGCGAGAGTAAAAGGAGTTCGGTGGCGGTGGGTTGAATGGGTCCCCCAGTGTCCGGTGCCATAGAAGGCTTAGGAGCTTCTTCTGCGGGAGTGTCGTCTCCTTTGGTCGGTATTTCAGGGTTGTTATCGGGAATGATCGGAGGGGGCATGTTCGCCGACACAGTGATCGTCAAGTAGAGCGTGACCGGGTGCGTCGATTGCTCAGTGTCCCTATCGTCATTACTGAGAACGAGAGCAAGATCTATGCGCAAGATGTTTACTCAGTTAAATGAAGGGGAAATACAAACAAAGACGGACCACTTTGGGACGCGACAGGTATCACTATCTCATGTGTACCGATAACGACGTCACGGTGTACGATTCGTTTCTCATAAAGACACAGTATAAGATGCGAAGACCGTTGTGAAGAGCTGAACTGAACTGTTAGCTGAAAGATAAGATCGAATAAGGAAAGTCCTACAAGGCACCGAGACTCTGGTTCCAGTGGACCGTCTGTCCATCAATCTGGGCGCTTTCCGTCTTCTTCATTGTCGCACGATTGGTTAACGTGACAAAAAACCGCCTCTTCCGGCCAAACTTTCTCTTGATATGGGGAATATTGTCTGTCCGGAGGACTGATAAGGAGAATAAGCTGTTATCAAGACATCAACGAGTCGGGAAAGAAGGACATACTAGTCACCTCAACATGTAACTGGCTTCCCCGCGATTCAAAGATTTGAGTGCTATCAAAGAACGGTTCTTGTGTGAGTACCGCTACAAAAAGGAAGGTATTGACGCACCGTCTTGAGTGTTGCGATGCCGAAGGACCCGGGCTGGGGTAGTGGGTCACAATCAAACAAAACTGCGAGTCAATTGCCATTACGCACGAATTCAACAACATTTGCCGGCGCTCCGAGTCCACATCTTGTGCAAGGGCCATAATGATAGGAGAATGTTTTGTTTTGAGGGATAGAGTAGATGTAGGGTCTAGGTAACCACTGGCACACGCCGTCCGCATGTTACCGCCCATCCGCTGTAGCAACTCCGAACTCCGAAAATTATCGCACGGAGTTCCCACGGTCGTCCATGGTCTGTAAAATCACGACCCTTCCCATTCTGTAATCCCTTCTAAGCCTTCGGCGGCTCCCACCTTTGAGCGCTTTGAGCATCCACCAAATGACAGGAGGCAGGGCCCACAGTACCGTTCGTCATCTCATGCTGCCTTGTAGATATCACCTGGGATGAGCAGCATGGGTTCGCCACATGCCAATGCAGTACAGATCCTTCGCGAGGAGCGCAGAAGAAGGTGGAACCAAAATAAAAACCGAACCAGGCAACAGAAAGACCAAAAGGCATGGCGAGTGTCTCTTTTGAACGGGATGATGACGGACGTCTCATAGTATGCAGGGTCTCTAGGCCCGCGTCCCGGCACTTCGCTCGCTCTCGACATAGGCGTGTGGTCAAGGCGGCCGTGCCGCTTATGCGGCATTTTACAGTAAGCTTTATGCTGCACTCGGCGCGCTTATCATCCTCGCCGAGACTTGAAGTAGACCTACTGTGCTGTAGTCTACAAGTTCCGGCTGATGGGCAGGTGCCTCCCAAGCCGATACCATGACAAAAGGAATCTGTCACAACCACTTCGAAAATCTGACGATGGGATGCAGTGACGTTTTCGCGTTGTTGTCATATTGTGGGGGAGAGAAGACTAATCCACCATCACTCATGCCTTGCCGATAGTTAACACCTCGCGCCCCGAGTGGAGGTACACCCCAATCCGGGAGCCCCCAAGAATCTGAAAGTCAATAGCGGTGCCAATGCACTCATGCACACCATCGGGGTTAACGATGCAGATGGCGGTGTTGTTGGTCGTGAGCTCCTTGTCATTATGGAGTGCGTCGCAGGTGGGTGCGACCCGTGGCAGATCAGCTCTTCCAAACTGCCTACATACACGTGCATATATACACATATTTATACTAAAGCCAATGTGAGAAAAGGAGGGGATACGTACAGTCTGCAAAGGAATCAAAGTGCTTGTCTTGGCACACTGGCCCAGACCGCACGGCCAAACGAGACGGCGAAGCACTCGGAGGTCCCGCCCAGCAAGAACTTGTACGGGTATGGGCCAGTGTGGTCCAGCCCGATAATAAGGAAGCTGATGCTGTACGGACGCCGGCCTACGTATTCATCTCAGCCTCTAATGCGGCGCGCCAGCTTCGCCGCAGGAATAGAAAGCAGGCGGGACGGCATCCACATCTGCGCTCTTCCCGGCACGCCTTGATAATTTCGTGATAGAAATTGGCGGGACGCACCCGAGGACACGGACGTCAGACCTGTGATCCCGGCGCCGACGTGGTCATCAGTTCTGGCCGACCACCACTGAGCCCTGTTTGATGGGTTCGAGCGCATATTCTACTAGGTGTTGCAGAAGCGTGTTTATTAGTCAACTCATCACTGCATCAGCGTACAGGAGAATGTACGAATTGGTAGAAGATGCCCAGTCACCTCAAAAGGCCGTGTACCAATGACATTGTTTGCCCTCTGGAACAGGCCCTTGAAAGGCCCGAAACTTTGAAAGGGCTCAATGTGCGTGTTCGAATTCCGGTGAGTACTGAGTTGCGTACAGCGATGGCTGTACAGCCCTTCGAATGGCAGCTGGGGATATGACGATACGCTGCAACAGCAACTGTCCGTCGGTCCGGTCAACGTCAGAGATGTTGCCTGCTGGCCTGCTTGCGCGCACATTCCGCCTCCTCCCAAAGAGACCGGCTGGCGTCGCATCTTCCATCGCGGACTGCACCCGCTGCAATTCTGTTTCCCCCTTGCGGCTTATGTGGTGTCATCAACTCACCCATCGTGTGGGGCAGCGCAGCCGTACTCATTCATCGAACATTCCAAGCCCTGGCCGAGTGCTCCATCAACCACGTCTGCGCTTGAGCCACGTTTCTTCTCGTCCAATGGCACAGCACCGAGCCGAGCCGATCATCCGGTGTTCTCCCCGCTGGCAGGCGGGAACTGTCTCCTGCTTTCGTCTACACTCGTCATTACAGTCATTGTTGTTAGAGGCGTCACGTGACTCACTGAGTCTGGGCTCGGCATCACCGAGTGGTGGTCCATCGCCGGCGTTCTCCTGCCACTTTCACGGGAGGATTGGGGGAGTGAGTTTCACAAGCGTAAAGTCACGCCGAGTTCCGCCTGTGCACTTCGTTCTCCTGTCCGTCCCGTCTGTGACTCCCACTAACGCATGCAAGTTCGTGCGTGGCGCTCGACGACTTCAAGTCGATGGAGTGGGTCCACTGCCTCCTGGGCCCCCTCGCATTCGTCCTCCCACTGACTCACTTCATCGCCCGCCAGCGGATAATGCGGTAAGAAAGACAAGCCCCGTAACGATACTGCATGTGCCTTGAAGCGACGCACAAGCGGGTTGCGCGGCACACCATCCTACCTACGTCCATCCGTCGTGCAGCCGGCCTTACGCACCATCGCGCGCGTGAAGCGCCAGTGTGCCGTGACGGAGAGCGCAGAGGCGAACATGCCCGCGTAGGGTGCGGGCGTGGCGAGGCGGTACTGCGACACGCGTGGTGCCGTGTTATCCCCGCCGCTGCCAGCGACTGGATCCTCCAGTCCCGAGCGCATCATGCGCGGTGAGGAGCGGGGTGCGCTGTGGATACACTTTCTAGCATGCGTGGCGCAATCTCCTCGAGAACCCGACAACGGTGCAGTTCGACCACCGCGTACTCGCGATGATGACGTATCTCGCAATGGCGCTGCTCTTCTCGTCGAACCGGCGCGCAGCTATGCACCCCCCACTTGCGGTACGCGCCACGGCAGCCGCGGACGCAATGGCGAACGGGGAGGCGGCGCTCGGCATCTCCACGATGCTGTACTTCGTGCCAGTACCACTCGCTGCAACGCACCAAAATGACGGCGTTGCGCTACTCTCGTCGGTGCTCCGTGTTCTCCCCGGGGCACTTCGCCGGCCGGCCGGGGCCGACAGGCACAGCGGCAGGCAAATTTAGGGTGAGAAGCAGGAGCCAAGCCAAGGTTACTGCATGAATTTTCCATCGATCCAACTCTTTCCATAGAGTTTATACATGATAGAGAGGCTACTGAGTCGTTTCATTGTCGTATAATCCACCGCCACTCGCTTGCATGTCGTAAAATATACACCGACTGACTAACACCTCGCGTTTCGATCTCACCGCGAATCCGAACAAGTGTTTCCATCTACTACACTGACACCTGCACATCCGCGTCACCACAGCGAGAGTAGGTGATGCAGGCCCCGATACCAAGGCGGATGTTGTTGTTGCGCCTTCTTAGTTTGCTTCCCCTTCATGTCTCGAGTATGCCTGGTTGGCCAGGCGAGAAGAAACGTGGAATTACATGGACGTGTCGTGGACTCGAGTGCCGTTCCATGACCGCTGCTCGTCACGCTACTCAAAATCGACTGCCTGCGCAGCGTACCGTGTAGGCAAGGAGGGTTTAGAGAGTACCACCGGGCTGCTGGTGACGGATATGAATTTTAGGGACAGTCAACATCGGGCATCGAGCTGGTGTAAAGTAACAGGTATTCCCAGGAACCCACGTCACGGTGTTAATCAAACTGTCGCTTCCAGAGATACAACATACAAGAAGTGTCGTTCAAAACTTTCACTAATAGCCGGGGAGAAAGTCCTGCAATCTCGCAGCGGGGGAAGGGGGAGATTCAGTGGTACTAGATAGTAAACTCGCAGCAGGGGAGGACGGAAATTCAGTGGTACTGGATATCAAACTCGCAGCGGAGAGGGAAAAGTCAGAGGTACTGGATAACACACTCTCGGGTCGGCTTTGGGGGACCGTCGGCGCTTCTGGATGTTGGTGTAGTCCCAGCTGAGGTAGCCACCACTCGACGACGGATGTGGGGGGAGGGGGCACATCCTCCATTGGCGAACTATTTAGCAATGTCTCGACTGCCCAAGTACCTCTTTCTCCAGGAGTGACCTGCTCCCGTGTAGTCGTCTCCGCCCCTTCCCTGAGGGCCTGTGACAGCGAGAGTCCCAGTAGGGGTGTGAGGCGCCCTTCCACAGGAGAATCCGAATGTGATATGGAGAAAAAGGGTTGTGTAGACGTGGGGATACCGCCAACAGGGCCTGGACGGTGTCGGGTAGTAGAGCCCACGACTTGTGCCTCGGCAGATCGTAAAAACTCAGGACTCAATAACGGACCGTAAGTGAGGTTTGACGTTTTCTCTGCTATATGAGGCAAGGGAACAGGTGGGTATGATGGTGAGCGCTCGTCAAACAGGATGTGCGCGTTTTGAATAAGATCCTCCATAACCAGTTTCTTTGGGGGAGTCAGTCGGAGAAATTACACCAACTTGAAGTCGTTCAACGTGCCTTCGCGTGAACACCGCCTTCCAAGACTGCATTCCCCCGAAGGACAGTATAGCAGAACTGAGCAGCGAGCGCCTCCACTGTCATCGCGTTCTCGTCTGAATGAGAGGCGACACGCAAGAGGTGCCGCAAAACAGCTTTCAGAGATGCCCTGTGAACCGGATGTAGTTCACGGATCTTCGATCGCAACACGGAGCAATTCATTTCGGTATATCTGGCTATTTATGACATCAGAGCGTGGATGTAGATGAAATGTGCGAGAGTATCAAAACCGCTTACCTCTATTTTGCTTGTATTGTCTATAATCCTCCAAAGAGAGCATAAAAAGTGGCTTTGGAAGATCCCAGAGGTAGAGCTAGATGAACTTAAGAACTGACGCGTTTGCAATGGTCGCAACGGCTGACCTTGAGAAGCGTCGCTACGGAATGAATGTTGTCTATAGAGCTGAACGAAAATGTCTTTTCACTTTCGAACCTGCGCCGCAACTGAAAGCGAATTCACGTCAGCTGGTAGGTTGGCCATTGGGACGGATTCCACTGGCCTGTAGTATTTCTGCATCGTATATAGAACCGGACTGCAACACTAAACGTGAACTTGAAATCCGAACACACGCCTTGACCGGCTTACCAAATATATCTTGTAAGTATTCAGACCCCGCTTCTCGACTTCTTCGATGCACATTTTAATCACATTCGGCACATTGTCTTGATTGGTCGCAAGGTTCACCAGGGGGACGCCGAAAATCAAGTCCGAATACGCATCGGGACGATAGTTGCAGTAGAGAGTAAGTGGAGGAATAGAAAACGAAAGAGCGTGATCGAAAGACGTTCTCAGACCGGACGTATCTGTTCCGGCTAAGGATTTCTCGACTTCTGTCCTGGTACTAATTGACAGGTTGCCATGCTTTGTGTATGCTGTGCTGCATACCGTGTCAAATTCGCGAAGATGTCACGAAGGCTTAATTAATAGCACTGACGTCATACCGTCCATATATTTGACAAGGACGTTCTTGACGGTTGGCGTGAAAACGAGTTCTTCAAGACACTGCGTTTTGTTGTAGCATCAATCAAGATCTCAGCATGGAATAACATTCACATCATATCCGTCATCCAAATTCTCGACCCTCTTCAATCGCAACGTGTTGAGGAAGCCAACGGCCCTCCTGCAGTCATCGTCGGACACTATTTCAGAGAGCTAATTCAGCAAACCAAGTTGGGACCCATCGGTGATACTGGCGATACCTTCTTCGGACTTGGTAGGCTCAGGTTCCCGCGAATCTTCCTGTGGACTATGAAATACGGCCGAGACCTTGCCTCCAGACCTTTTGTTCGGAACACTCTGAGAACGTTGCGATACATCGGTAGATTGAACGTATTACCGAGGGTGATGTTTCTTCAAGTATGCCTGCTGGAGCTTCAAGATTGTGTTCTCTGCATGGTCGGCGTATTTCGCGGCGGAGTCCTCGAGATCTTCCTCGACCCGCTTTCTTGTCTGATCTTCCTTTTCCTTTCGGGTGACCCTGTTAGCAGGACAGGGATTTTCAAACGAGATGTTCCTGGCTTGCCTTCAACATCGCAAGGGGTTTAATGACCTCGTTATCCAAAATATCCACGAAACCTTGCTGGGTGCTGGCTTCTGCAATGGCTTTGGCCCCAAGCCGCAGTTTAGAGTGTGCAAACGCGTACCTCTTTCGAGACTGTCTCTTAGTTTATCCCATGCTCCTCTCGTCGTAGTTGGTTCGGCACATGGGTCGAATGAGGCATCAACGGTAGTTGCCTTACAATGAAGTTTCCGTAAAGAATCGATACTTGAAGGGAAATAAATCAGTCTAGTTATGTAGCAGGGTTCGATTCTTCGGACGACAACTGACTAGGATACCTCAATTCTTCGCCTGAAAACTAAACGATTAGTGTTCTGCATAAGACTTAGACTCCGGATAACATCATCGACGGACCTCTCTTGGAAGAAAGCCAAATAGCGATTTGCGATAATTTCAAGCTGTAGATCGAATTGGGCGAGCAGACTGTTCGAGTGGCTCTCTAGAAACACTCTGGACTGAGGTTCTACGGATATGAAAGACATGGGAAGTTGCCGGAGGCCGTACTAAAGGGCGCTTAAAGCCGCGCTTTTGTAGGTTGAAATAAGCGCAGCCATGAGGCCTTGCATGAGGCCTATTTTCTCAGGCCGTCAGCGCCAGTAAAAGTTGACGAAAGTAGCATAGGTATTTGGTGGGACGTGTGCTCAGCCTTCAGAAAAACTGAGAGGTAACAATCCAAGACAACGGATGGGGGTGTCGAACACTGCATCCAAGTCATTACACACACTTCTGGCCTAAGATGAGCCTGACTTGCTCCATCCACGACTTGAAGCTCGAAGCTCGAAGTCACGGTAGACCGTGCACAATCTCACAGCGCTCGGCCCCGCCTGCGGAGATTTAGTTACACGCCCCCTTCACGTCAATGTGTCAACAGTGATGGAGTCCAGGCGTGACATAAGTGCATGAGCGCTCACTACTCCCACGCTTTCGGCATGCTCAGGCTCTCATTTTCCATGCCCCCCTTTCATCTCGGGGTTTATTAGGATCGCATCCGGAATTGAGGAAAACTTGGTAGTGCTATCCAACATTAGGCTCCGGGTTCAATCGAGGCCAGACTCGCTCCCGTCGTCGGCGCCCCGCGGAACAGAATGTACCAACGATACCCCAGGTCGAAGTTACGATACTACGATTGAAAAGAAAAGTGAGATAGTGAAATGTTGGCCGTGCGTGGGAAAAGATACGAGAAGCGTAATAATAATCTCTTAGACGAAGCATCGCGATACCGGAAGGTGTCTGTCGCTAATAGAACATAAAAACTTTCCCCACTACAAATTTCGGGCTGAGTACCGAGTGCTCAAGGTTATCGGGTACCAATCGCAATAAAATAGAGAGAAAAACAAAGTTCTAGTAAATGCGAAGCATCTAGAATTTAGTAGACTCGGAGGGAGATCAAAGCAGATGCTCTCTTTTACTAGAGGCGAGGACTGAGTCCGTATATACGAAAACAACATTCGGTGGTTCAATACTCTAAGCTTCTTAGGTGTGTCATGGCTCGCTAGGAGCTTCGAGGCTGATTAGGCTGCCTCCGGGTGCGATGTTAGAATAGGCGATGAACGGAGGTACGTGTCATTGTGACGGAAGAGTCGAAGTGGTGTCAATGACGTTGTACGCATAGCTGAGGGACTGCCTTACATTAAGATCAACATCTGTGCCTCCATAATATTGCAACTAAGCATCAAAAAATGTAGCGGTTGAGTTGCATAACTGGCATCCAACTTCCCGCAGAAACATGGACAACACCGATGATTATAATATCACTGCCCTGAATGCCACCTTTCCCGATCCTCCACAGTTCGCGTCGGTCGTCGACACACCCACTGGAGTTGGCAGGATCTAATTCGCAGGCCTAGTAAGGAAAGTTCAGTACATTTTCTTCATGCGGTGGCATCGGAAGTCGGACCTGAAGAAAAGCATCAACAGTTCGCCCAATTTGACGAGCGAACCTAGCCATGTCGATGGGATTGTGCACGCTCGTAGGTTCGCGAGTCGGAATCTGGCGCTTGAACTCCTTGTAGCCAGGCCACTAATGTTCGCCGTGAATGAATTTAGAGTGAACACACGCCAATCACGGCCATACTAACAGCAATACGGATGTACGTGGTCGACTTTTAACCAAGCGGCGCGGGATGATTTGCGTCTCGGAGACTATGGCATTGACTGTCGGTGGGTGCTGCAATAGAAATCCCAAGCCTCCGGTCTTCGCCCTCGAAAAAGACGGGCATCTGCAACTGTGCCCTCTCGACATGCCGTCGTCTATCGAGGGCACTGTGCGGAGACCACATCCTCTGAGGGACCACAGTACCCCTGTCCACGATGCCACAGTCAAGTAACCAAAAACCTAGTGGGCCGGAAAGTGGTGCCGGGATATGGGGAGGGACAGAATGGGGGAAGAAAAAATAGCCCTCCCTCCCAGCGTAGGACAAAGTCGCATGCGGGGGGATGGAAGTGCACTTCAGTAGATTCAGAAACAACCGCTCAGCCGCTCGACTTCAGAAGGTCTGGGATATGTACCCGTCAATAAGAAGGGTCTGTGGGGCAGAGAAAGGTATAAAGAAAAAAGTCAGATGGGTATACACCAAAAGCTAGCTCCACACAGACGCACCTGAACACCATTCATCGCTTACTATCGAAAAGATAAGGGGTGATGAGGCAAGAATGTAGGAAGGGGGACATGGACCGACTTTATGGCCATCGTCTCGTGAAGAGCTTGTGCATCATGCCTGGGAATTGATCACGAACCAAATATTGTATGCCCTTCGTCTTAGCAAACATTCTAACGCACACTAAAGAGGTAATCTCAGACTCGAGTGAAACAAGGGAACGGTCAACAACGTGATGTGTCGGAGATGACGGGACAGTGCATGACAGTGCTTGTGGAATTGGCGCCTAGCAAACAAAAAAAAAAGGGTCGTTCGCGCAGAACTGGATAACGGTAGCTGGCGGTCAACTGTTGTACCATGGGAATCGCAAGTGTGAGACGAACCAAAGAATTAGCAAACAACCCTATGCGCACTAAACGAAACAAGGGAACAGTCAACAACGCGACGATCGCACGGAGATGACGCGACATTGGATGACAATGCTTATGGAAATTGGCGCCTAGAAAAAATAATCTCCGGATTGAACTGGATGTAGTGGCCGGTCACCCGGTGAAAAGCACAGGAATCGCGAGTGTGGAGTTACTGCAAGGATTACTGTAACTAAAATTGAAAAATAAATATTGAGACCCGTAGGTCTACCACTCTGAAACAGCGTGTCATCCTTGTGCAGGGGCCATGCTAATCTTCTCTGTATCGTTCCAATTTTTTCGTATGCATCCCCGAAGGGAGCAATTCTTAATGAAAAAGATTGAATCCCACAAATGAATTTCTCTATTTTGTTCAGTCCGCGGGTTATCGACCCCGCTTCCATTTTAGGGAAAGACTAGGTCTCTTGGCCGCAGGCCCGCCGCAAGCTGTGGAGCAGCTGTCCCCATGACTTACAGTATCCCCCATCCACTTCGAAAGCCATTTTGATAGTAGTCACAGTGAATAAAATAAAATAACAGCTGAACTATTCTCTTTTTGTGGATCAAGCTAGGCTGATTGCCCTACTGCTGTGGGTGAACCTTCCCACCCCTCCAACCACCCCTTCACAAACTCGATCGTTTCAGCATGAATCTGATGGATCTCCTCGGGTTCTTCAGAACTATTTTCGAGCCCCAGCATGGCAGCGCCAGACCCCACTCAACTCTCTCCATCTTTCCAATTTAAGTACTCTGAGTGGATCTCCATTAGGTACCGTATATGAACCGACCAAGTCAACTTTCAAGTTCCTGAACTTTTCGGGTTCATGATCGCCCAAAAGATCCCCCATTTAGCCCTGTTCAAGCAAGTAGATGTAATGTCGTAACCTTTGCAACTCACCTGGTCTCCTTCGAAGCTTATCATGAGACCCATTCACAATCCTGTCCAATCACGATTGATATCTTATGCCCTAGGCCTAGGATAGACTGGAAAATTTTACAGATAGTTCAGGTGCTCAGCCAGTTTTCCGCTTCCCACATGGATCATCTCCACATCTGTTGTTATGTTGTCCTCT
>WTXK01000339.1:0-51796 GCA_025769895.1 Lactarius psammicola | reverse complement strand
ACCTACGAGCTTTTAAAGCGCGATTACTGGTGGCCCAACATGCGGAAAGACGTAGAGGAATATGTCAGGGGATGTGCAACGTGTCAAGCCAACAAAATAAATTCCCATCGACAAAAACCACACCTATTCCCTATAACAACAGATCCTGATGCGGAACCGTTCGAGGTTATTTCCATGGACTTTATCACAAAGTTACCCCCGTCCAAGGGGTATGACTCCATCCTTACCATCACCGATCATGATTGCTCGAAGGCAGCAATCTTCATACCATGCAACGAGTCAATAACGGCCGAAGGGGTAGCACAGTTGTACCTCCAACACGTTTATCCCCATTATGGAATCCCGTGTAAACTTATCACGGACCGGGATCCCCGATTCACATCGGCCTTTATGAAAGGACTATGTGCGACGCTAGGAATCCGTCAAAATGTTTCATCTGCTTATCACCCTCAAACAGACGGCCAGTCAGAATGAACAAACCAATGGCTCGAACAGTATCTTCGCCATTGGAGTAATGTACAACAAGACAATTGGGCAGAAGCGCTACCAGTGGCACAATTCGCTCATAACTCGTGGCCGAACGCGACTACAAAGCATTCTCCATTTTCCCTTATCATGGGTTGGGAACCACGAACGACGTGGACCCCAAAACCCACGACATCTCCGACCGTAGACCAGAGGCTAGAAGAAATGGTCATCAGACGACAACACGCGCAAGATTGTATCAAACACGCGCAACAATTAATGATGAACCGAGGGAAGACCCGCTTTACCCCCTATCAAGAAGGAGCTCAAGTGTGGTTAGAAGGAATAAACCTCTGGACCTTCTACCCCACCGCAAAACTAGCGCCTAAACGATATGGCCCCTTCCAAATCAAGAAGGTCTTATCGGACGTATCATATGAACTGGAGTTACTGAAGACCTGGAAGATTCATCCTGTGTTCCATGCGAATCTCCTGACACCATATAAGGAGACGGAGATGCACGGAACAAACTTCACGCGGCCTCCACCTGACCTTATCGAAGGGGAAGAAGAATTCGAAGTAGAGTGCATCCTACAATCAAGGTTGTATGGCCGAGGGCGCAAACTTCAATTCCTAATCAAGTGGAAAGGTTTTCCCATAAGTGACAGCTCGTGGGAACCCCTGGAAAATGTACGACACTCACCTGATCTTATTGCCGACTTCTACCGGCAACACCCTACCGCCGACGGGGCTGGACGAAAGATATAAGAAGCACAAGGATAGAAAGCACTACGACCACACCTCTATTCCTCCCATCATAGCTACTCCCATCTCTACCATCGCTAACTTTGCTCTCTACCTTTTGGATAAAGGACTTTCCACTCATTCGCTCATCACAATGATCCCTCCTTGCTACTGCACGAAAGCACGACCCACAAACCAGAAGAAGCTCTTTGAGAGCAAGAGAAATGTCGTCTTTAGCCTGGACTACTTGCCATCGCCTTCATCGTCCTCATCCACCCCTACATCTGTCATGTCTCCTCTTGACATCCTCGAACTCAAATCCGCTATCCTATCCCTCTTTATCACCACTGCCGTCGACACTCTCACCACTGCCAGCGATCACCGCAAGCATCGCCATTTAGATCCACAAGCGGTCGTCCCCACCAAAGCCCCCTCTGTCTATGACACCCCATCTGATAACAACGATCCGTGGGCATCGCCACCCCAGATCGAAGATCGGACGAAGCCATATCGAAAGATATGGGGCTATGGTGCGAAGGATGAGTACGTTTTCACTTGGATCACTTGGGATGGACGTTGGTTGTGTGAAGAACCCACTGAGGAGGAGGAGAAGTACCTGCGTGCCGCCTGGAAGAAGTCCGGTTCCCCTGTCCCAGTCGATCGCGTCGACTGATGGTCTGCCATGCTAGGGGCTAGCATGGGTCAGATGGGGGGGTAATGTTACGATTTCTTGCCTTGCAACGTACTGCTAAGGGGACTTCTCACCATTTTCCCTGGAGTTGACGCCACGCGTCCCTCTATTCATGGATTCACATCTTTGCGACTCTTTCCCCTGTGTTATGCGACTTGTCTCGATTCCCGCATGCCATGTACGTCATGGACAGCTTTATCTTTGTTATCTTTGCTATCACTCCCCTCGACGTCACCCTACACCCAGACCCCTCACATATCTGCCTTCATGGACAGCCTCACTTCTTTATCCTCGACTTCCTTCCACACCTGACGTCCCTTGTGATCCCCTTCTGATCTGATAGGCATTGCGCCTTTACTATACATTGATTGCTGCTTTCTATGATACGTTCTGCGATGACCCATGACTGAATACTATACGCCATGCATTGGCTGCCACTTGGTCCTCTGACCACCACATGTCGCTGATAGTTGACCCAGACCCTAGTCTTATCTCTGACGCCATACGATACCTGTCGCGCCCATGTGTTCCTCATGGCGCCATCTGTTTACCTACTATGTTGCCCTGTTGTTGTCTCTTTGGGGCTTGTACTAGTATATAGGTTGTAGTCGGACTGGCTTGTACAGCAGTTCTGACTTCTTGTGTAATACCACATCAGTACTCGCAAACCCGTCTTTGACTTGCCCTTGCGCTTAAGTCCCTTGCTCGCCTTCGTGCCTGAGCTCAGACTTCTCTGACTAAGGTCGATAAGCTCTCAGAGCTAGTTCGACTCTTATTCATCACCGAACTGAGTCCTAACCGACTCGCTCTACCAGAATCCTTGACAAGTTGACTTAGAAGTACACGTCATACTTAACGCCCCTGTGGTGGCGTTACAACAGAGCTGCCCAACACCTGCCTGCACCAAAACCCTGGGACCACGCAATCGAACTCAAAGAAGGTGCCCCTTTGGCCATACCCGGAAAGGTATATGGGCTGAGTCCGGAAGAACAGACTGCTCTGTGACAATTCCTGGAAGAACACCTCAAAAAGGGCTATATCCGTCCCTCAAAAAGTCCTTACGCAGCTCCCTTTTTCTTCATTAAGAAGAAGGACAGCAAGCTGTGACCTGTACAAGATTACCAGAAGCTGAATGAATGGACAATACAAAATCAGTATCCATTACTGCTGATCCCTGAAATGATTCTTCAGGCCAGAGATTCTCGCTTGTTCACAAAGATGGATATCCGATGGGGGTATAACAACATTCGGATCAAGGAAGGAGACAAATGGAAGGTGGCCTTCCTTACCAATCAAGGACTCTACGAACCAAAGGTTATGTTCTTCACCCTTACCAATTTGCCAGCTACCTTCCAGAGTCTTATGAACAGCATTTTCATGGTCGAAGTCGCAGAAGGATGGCTGACCATTTATATGGATGACATCCTTATACACACTGCTGATGACCTAGTCACTCACTGAAGATGTGTCCAGCAAGTCCTTGCACGGCTGCAGGAGTATGACCTATTCCTGAAATTGGAGAAGTGCCAATTCAAACAAAAAAAGATCGAATTCTTGGAAGTTATTCTGGAAGGGGGGAGAGTGCGTATGGATCCAACGAAAATTGAAGGAGTCTGCAAGTGGGCTATGCCGCACACCGTCAAGGATGTCCGGAGTTTCCTTGGATTCACTGGCTTCTATTAATACTTCATCCCAAATTACTCCTGGATGGCCCATCCACTTATTGAACTAACCAGGAAAGATGTCAACTTCTGTTGGGGGGCACAGCAAGAACAAGCTTTCCAAGCTCTAAATGAGGCTGTCTGTGCGGATCCCATCCTAAAACAGCCAGATTACTCCAAGGTGTTCTTTGTAGCAACTGATGCTTTGCTAATCAGGGTAGGAGCGGTACTGTCGCAAGAAGGAGAGGTCATGGACTAGAGAACCAAAAAGTTAAAGCAACATCTGGTCGCATACTTTTTGGCCACCTTCACCCTGACTGAAAGGAACTACAACATTTATGAAAGAGAACTGCTAGCCATCTTGAAAGCGTTAACACATTGGCGTGTTCATCTCACCGGTGCTCAACACCCTGTCACTATCCTCATGGATCACGCCAACCTGCTATATTGGAAGGCGCCTCGCAAAGTCAACCGACGACTAGTGAGGTGGTTTGGGGAGTTACAAGATTACAATCTACAGATAGTCCATGTACCTGGGAAGATACATCTCACTGTGGACACCCTCTCATGACAAGGGAGTACTGACACTTCTTTGGATAACTCAGATGTAACTATGATTCCCCCGGATGCATTTGTGCAGAGCGGCGTCACTCTGGGATTGGAACAGCAGGTTCTCTTAGCTCAGCAAAAAGCTGAAGGATATCTGCTAGATCTGGATGATAAACACACTCTCTGGCTGAGAAGTAGTAACCATGCTTGGGTTGATGCTTCTAACCAACTGGTAGTACCTCCGGATGAAGATCTCTACCAAAGGATACTCCGATATTTTCACGACGAAGCTGCTGCTGGACATCCAGGGAGAGATGAAACAGTTCAAGGGGTACATTGCCACTTTTGGTGGCCTGGGTTGGCCACCTGGATAGCCAACTATGTGGCAGGATGTTAACAATGCCAGCAAAAGAAAAATTCCACCCATCCTATTCAAGCACCGCTCTACTGCATCCCTATGAAAGAAGACACACTTCCTTTTAGCACCATATCAATGGATCTGATCACTCAACTTCCTAAGTCTGAAAAGTACAATGCTATTCTAACTATTGTCGACCATGGGTGTTCACAAGTGGCCCTCTTCCTTCCATGTAGAACCACTATTACCATGGAAGGGGTGGTGGATCTCTACTATTGACATGTGTACTCCTGGTTTGGACTTCCACGAAAAGTGATCTCTGATAGAGATCCACGCTTCACCTCTTGCTTTGCTCGCTCACTCTGTCACCATCTAAAAATAGACCAGAACATCTCCACCACGTTTCATCCTCAGACCGATGGCCTTACTGAGTGGATGAACCAATGGGTGGAGCAATATCTATGGTTAGTGGCCAGCGAAGCACAAGATGATTGGAGTCAGTGGCTTCCTCTAGCAATGGTGATCCACAATAATTGACTCAACGGAACATTGGGGATCATACCCAGCGAGGCACTATGGGGAAACCCAGTGGAGGAAAGAGGGGCCGACTTCTTGCAACCAAAGGTACCTGCGGTACACGAACACCTCAAAAAAAGGGAAGAAGTACACAAGATAGCCATACATGCTATTAATGTGCTGGCCAACTCAACCCTAACAGCTAGACACAAGGTCAGCAATCAAGTTTGGTTAGAGGGAAAACACCTGCCCCTTACCCTGAGAACCCAGAAGCTCAGCCCAAAGCGTTATGGACCTTTCTGAATAGTGGAGGCAATTTCGCCAGTGGCGTTCAAGCTGGAATTACCACCTGCCTGAATGTTACGGTTCCACGTCTGTATGGCGTTGACTTAACGCTGTGCTGGGGTTCACCGATCACGTGACTCCAATCGTGTTCAAGTGATCCTTCGTTCCTAAGTATTCAGCTTTGACTTGCTCAAAACTGGCATGAATGGTCCAAGGTTCCCCTTGTCTGTGGGGCTGCTTGGCAATTCTTCCTGACTTGTCACACAAAGGTAGAGATGATAGACCACTAGGCGAAGTGCACTAGGGAACAGGACTAGATTGTGGAAAGAATACAAGTTGCTAAAGCTAAGGTATGAAAGCGAAGTCCTTAGCCCTTATATACACGAGAGGGTGCAGGTTTAAACCCAGCAAACCCTAATACAACGATCCTAGGAATGAGTCATCTAGGAACCACAACAATAAGTAAAGTTCGAGATAAGAGACCATGAGGCGTGATAAGCACAGCCCCTCGAGATAGCGATACCGTAAGTCCGTGATATACGTACACATGCCCTCAATGCCGATGATAGGGGATAAGGAGATAAGAATGATAAGGGTCCTGTCCAATGACAATGTGTTCGCCTATCGTGCCCCAAGGCGCTACGATAAGGCATAGTCCATGGCCTTCTAGCCGCTTCTAGACTTGTCATGTGCCGTCCTGATAAGGTCACGTGATCACTCTGGTGTCGCTGTTCGTGCATAAGCCGATCACTCACCCAGCAAATGCCGCTCATCTGGTTCTAGGGAGAGCCGTTCCATCCTTGCTTGCATGTCTTGCAGCATCCTTTCGACCTCCTCTTTGTCACATGAGTTTGTACTTGGCGACATGCTGTGGTACTCGGCCTGTTGTCGCATGACTTCTGCGTGACGATGCTCTTCCTGGGCAAATACCACTGCCCATACTTGATTGTCGCCGAATGGTTCCTCTTCCAACTGCCCCTCTTCCAAGGGCTTGGGTTCACGTGCGCTGTCATTATGTAACACTGGACTATTCATGACGTGTTTCACATGGGATTACTGACTCCTGTCAAAGTCACCAGCAAAAACGGGCCATTATCGATGCCACCCTTACCCGACATAGTAAACAGTGAAAAGGAATGGGAAGTAGAGAAGGTATTGGGGCATCGATGGCACGGTCAGAATAAGCAGCTGCAATACCTGCTTCAGTGGAAGGGAGAAACCTTGGCCAACATCTCTTGGGAACCGGCCCACACGGTATTTGCCCCTTACCTGGTTCAGAAGTATCATTGGAAACACCCACTAGCCAGAAGTATACAAGGAAGGGTCGCAGCGACCATTCAACAACGACCATCATGTCTTCCCAGTCCTCCCATCTTCACTACAACTTTGACTTGTCTCGACCCCCTTCTCCTCACACTCCAAGCGAGCCACCCTTCGCGCCTTCCCAATCCTCACAGATGCCTACCGCCAACCCCTACAGAGCCCCCTCTGTTGAATCAGAAGACCGGGAGATCCGAGCACAAGCAGCCAGGCACATGGCCACTCTGCAAATCTTGGAACAGCAGAACAAGAATGTTAATCTGGCAGTCACAATTGTTACGATTCTCTTCTTATCCGATCTCCCTATCAGCGTACACTTCCATTTTCCCTTTCTGATTGACATCCATTTTACAATACAATCCGATGTGTTGCGCTTCTCAGCCCCTATCTTGCACCCACCGTATGAGGATAGTGAAACCTGTTTTTATGATTTCCAGAATCCACAGACAATATCTGATGCATGCGTGACCCTGCGAGATTCATATGTGTTGGAGTCTAGTGGTCACGCCACCTCGGCCCATCTTTCACGTGATCGGTAGCTTATATGTGTTTCGGTATTTGTACGTTCTGACCCTTAGTTCCTTCTACACTACGAGGACCTAAGGGTAAGTTTTTAGCACGCCTGTTACCTACCGCCCGCCGTTAACATATCGTAGTGTTACTTGGTTTAGGTGAATATAAACCTTAGTTCCTTCTACACTACGAGGACCTAAGGTGTTACTTGGTTTAGGTTTAGGTTTTAATAGGTTATGGGCCCTGCTGCCCGTCTGTAACCTCGACGCCCTAACCAGTACAAACGATACTCAAATACTCTTCACTTCATTCTCATACTCCACTCCAATCACCAAAACCTTTACTCTCGATATGTCTACCGCTGGAGCTCTGCCTACTGTGACCCGACGTCGAGCCCTCACTAGTACTGGGGCACCTACCACCACTCCCGGTTCTCTTACTCGGACTGGCACCGCCGCTGCCCCCCTAGTATCCCCACTGGTGATCAGGCTCGAAACGTCTTTGTGAATGGGATTCTCCTCACTGAACGCACTCTCATGCCGGATTCCACTTGGCCGGCAGATTTGATCTTAGACAGAAGCAAATCGAACTGGGAAGAATGGAGCCTCCGTCTCAGCTACGTCGTTGACAGGCAGGCGTTTACAGAATGGCTAGATGGAAGCATTCCCTGTCCCGATCCGCTCATCCATGTCAGGGGAGCGCAGATCTGGAACATAAACGATCGTGCCCTTTGCGCCTTCATCCTGGAACGCGTATCAAAAATCGACCTCGACCTTGTTCGAAGACTCCCCACTGCCCATGCAATTTATGACAAACTGTGCAAACGCCATGAACAAATTGGCCTCCATGCCCAAGTCCTCCTCATTAAACAAGCACTCAACATCAATTTCGAACTCGACATCCCACTAGTCGTCACCGCGAACAAAATCAAGCAATTGTGGGAGAGGATCGTGAAGATGGGTAATTTCGACAACGACAAGTTACTCATCATTCTCCTCATTAACGGGATGACCGCCAACTACCCACAACTCCAATTGGCAATCAATGGAATGCTCAATCAAATCGGGTTCTCATCCGACATCGTCATGGAACGACTCGAAGATGAAGACTCACTCAACAGCAACCGGCGTGCCGATGGAACAACTGGCAACACAGCCCTTGCCGCTACCACACAAGGAAAATCTCAGAGCAACACTCGGCCAGTCTGTGCCAACTGTAAGCGTACCAATCATCAAACTGATTTCTGCATTCTCCCCGGCGGTAAGATGGCTGGCAAGACAATTGACGAGGCGCGAAATGCACAGCGAGCGGCATCCGGTAAAACTCCCCAGGGAAACCGCCCACAGAACCCTTCATCGTCTGCCCAGGTCACACCATCAACGGCTCAAGTCGCCCAAGCCACCCCCGCAAATGCCAACCCCAGCACTGCTCCCACTATTAACCCTGCGACGCTTGGGGGTCCCATCATATTTAACGGACAAACTTACATGCTGGTCCCGCAACCCGAGAGCACGGGTCTTACCGCAGTCACCTCTGAAATTAATTACGACATGAGCGACGCTGATATAATGGAGTACAGGGCATTACTCGCTAGTGAGGATAAACCCCCTCTTACCTCCCTTGACTGGGCGGCGTATACCCGCAAGTCGAACGACTCATCAGACAACTCCCCCTTCATTCTCGACACTGGCGCAACTTGCCACATTTCCCCCACACGTGCTGACTTCAAGTCGTTCTCGCCGATCCCTAACCACCCCGTCAAAGGTCTTGGAGGAACCTCAGTGTACGCCGTTGGCGTAGGCACTATTGATCTCCGCATCGCTAGCGGTCATAAGCTAACACTTTGCAACGTCCTTTATATCCCAGATGCAACGGTGCGCCTCGTTTCGGTTCTCTCTCTCAGTCGCGACGGTGGCTACACCTGTCACTTCGACTCCAAAACTTGCTGGATCACGGGAAAAGGAAATGTAATCGTGGCCCGTGGTGCAATATCCCCGAACCAAAATCTCTACACTCTGTCCATACCCGCCTCCACCTACGCCCTCACTCCTCCGGCATCCTCTCACGCACAAGCTATGTACGCTCAACGCGTGCCAGACGTCGAAACTTGGCACCGCTGTCTCGGACATTGCAACATTCGCACTATCATTGAGATGGCTCGCTCGGAGGCGGCCCAAGGTATGCCCATTGATCTATCTACTTTCCCTCCTAAGTGCGACCATTGCATCGTCGGCAAGCAGACGCGCTCCCCGGTACCAAACATCCGTGAAGGGGTAAAGGCAGTGAGGCGTTTAGAAAAGGTTTTTGTTGACGTATGCGGCCCGTTGCCGACTGCATCCAGAAGTGGTGCTTTGTATTCCCTAAACATTATCGATGACTTCTCTGGCTACGCGTGGACGATCCCTCTTAGACTTAAGAGTGACGCTAGTAATGTGTTTCGAGACTGGCATCGTGCGATCACAACTCAAACAGGCGAGAAACTTGCATCCTTCCTTTCCGACAATGGTGAACTCGTCTCCAAGAACATGGAAGAATGGTGCAGAATCGAAGGCATCGATCATCAACTCACCGCCCCCTATACATCTGCCCAAAACGGTCGCGCTGAACGCCTTCACCGGACGATCCACGATAAAGCTCGTGCCATGCGCTTCGCCTGTAATGCTCCCGAGAACCTCTGGGACGAATTTGTCAACACAGCTACCTATCTCACCAACCTAACCGCCTCCTCTGCCAATAATGGCAAAACCCCTTCCGAGTTGTGGTTCGGCTGTCCCCCTTGCCTCTCCCACTTACGCGAGATCGGCTGCCGCGCCTATGCCTTAACCTTGACTCACCACTTCAAACTCACACATCGATCGGCGCCTTGCATCCTGATCGGATACGCACCCCATGCGAAGGCTTACAGGCTCTGGGATCCGTCTAGTCGCCGCGTTTTTAATTCCTTTCACGTTTCTTTTATCGAACATCTCCATGCGGCGCCAGCGCCTCTCCTCCCAGGCACAACAATGGGTCTTTCCCCTCCGTCTTCCCCTGCCTCATGGTCTGCACCTGGTTATGTCCCATCGACTGCTGATACCTCTTCATCACCTTTTATAGATATCGCTCCTCCTTCCTTCAATAACGACTCCACTTCTTCGTCCCCTCTCGCTTCCTCGTCACATCCCTTGTCTTCTCTTTTACCTTCCATTCCTCCCAATCCTCCTTCCATTCCCCCTCAGCCGACCAATAATACAGACTCAATTACCATCAATAATACAACATCCCCGAATACGTCAACTACAAACGCGATTACGTCTTATATAAGCTCTCAAATTCCATTACTGAATTTACCTACCCCTAGTTTACCTACTTTACAAACACAAAGGAACACACCGTCTCATCAGCAATCGTATATACCATCACCAAATTTAGACAACCAACCTACTTTACAAACGCAAAGGAACACACCGTCACATCAGCAATCGAATATACCATCACCAAATTTAGACAACCAACCCCCTTTACCCCCTATCGATGATCCCCTTCTGCTTGACGATCCCGTACCTCTCATTGACGATCCCATATCTCTTTCTCCTCCTTCCTCCCTCTCATCATTAACTCCTTCCCCAGCCTCGTCCCCCACTACTTCTCGCGCCCCCACTACCCAACCACCCAATTCCTTCCATCCTCGCCGCACTAGTCGTATCCCAACCCTCTCCAGCCGCATCTCGACAAACGATGGTCTTACTCCCGGTTCACGCCTGTCTGCTGCCTTATCCGACATCCGCTCATCCGCCGTCCGTCGTCAGGAGGAGAGGAGCAGCAGACGCGCAACCTCCAACAACGATCACACAACGGCCTTTATCTCCCTTTTTGCCCCTATACGTGACTCACATGACTTGATACCATTAGACGTACTCGGTGGCCACACACTCACCTCAGCCGACGAAGTACTCGCCGCCTTAACCGATGGGAGTGTTGAACCAGAAATCGACTTGGATGACGAACTGTCATGGAGCAAAGCAATGGCGTCAACTGAACGTGAATATTGGATCGCCGGAGGCCGAGAAGAAATCAAGAGTTTGGAAGACTTGAAGGTGTTTGTCCTCGTCCCCCGCACAGAAGTCCCACGCGGCCAGCGACCCCTCAAGGGCAAGTTGGTATGCAAACGCAAGCGCGACGACGCTGGAAACATTACCCGTTATAAGGTCCGTTATGTCGCAAAAGGGTACGCTCAACGTTATGGGGTAGACTACGACAAAACGACAGCACCCACAGTCCGCCTGGAATCATTCTGCGCACTCCTTCACATCGCCGCGACCCTAAACTGGGACCTCTGACAATTCGACATCAAGACGGCCTTCCTCCATGGAGTCTTACCCGAAGATGAGATGATGTATATGGAGCAGCCGGAGGGGTTCGAAGAGAAAGGAAAGGAGGACTGGGTGATGAAACTGATGAAGAGTATATATGGGATGAAGCAAGCGAGTAGAATCTGGAACCGAACGTTCAACGCCGCTATCGTGGGATGGGGGTTCGAGCGCCTTGCGTGCGAATGGTGCGTTTATCGGCGTCAATCTCCCACAGGAACCATTATCTTTGTGGTCCACGTCGACAATATCATTGTGACAGCGTCCTCCTCCAACGAAATCGAGCGTTTTAAGACGGAGCTGACCTCCAAGTGGGAAATATCAGATCTCAGTGAGCCCAAGTACGTGCTTGGGATCGGCATTTCTCGCGACCGCAACCACCGTACTATCTCACTATCCCAAACGGCCCTAATAGATCGCATAGTGGAGGAGTTTGGCCAGTCCGACGCGCACTCTGTGGATACTCCTATGGTCGCTGGTTTGCAGCTGCAACATCCCGACACATCACTGCCAACGCCACCCGACATCACTAGCTGGGCTTCACGCACTCCTTATCGTTCCTTGGTTGGAAGTCTAATGTACATCGCTGTCGCCACTCGCCCCGACATATCATACGCTGTTGGCCGATTATCCTCATTCCTTAACTGCTACCGACCAGAACACTGGAGTGCCGCCATACGAGTTCTTCGATATCTTAAGTCTACTCGCACCATGACCTTAGTGCTCGGCAGCGTTAATCAACTGCGGCTCATTGGGTACTCCGATTCTGACTACGCGAACTGTCCAGTATCTAGTCGCTCAGTTGGTGGCTATTGCTTTACGCTTGGGTCGGGTATGATATCTTGGAGCTCACGGAAGCAAGCAACGGTCGCAGACTCCTCATGCTACGCGGAATACATGGCCCTGCATGACGTGGCACATGAAACAATATTTCTCAGACAACTACTCGACAGTCTGAACCTTCTCCCATCCGGTCCATCCTCGCTTTACTGCGATAACGACGCTGCCTCGAGACTTGCCGAAGACCATGTATGGCACTCGCACACCAAGCATATTCGGGTCAAGTATCACTATGTCCGCGAACAAGTCCTCTCGGGGGAGCTGACTGTTCAACGCGTCAACTCGAAGGACAATACTGCCGACATTCTCACCAAGCCGCTCGGGCGTGTGGACTTCCTCCACC
The DNA here is from genome assembly GCA_025769895.1 of Lactarius psammicola. Taxonomy (NCBI): domain Eukaryota; kingdom Fungi; phylum Basidiomycota; class Agaricomycetes; order Russulales; family Russulaceae; genus Lactarius; species Lactarius psammicola. The sequence continues at coordinate 39,162 of WTXK01000339.1, read as the reverse complement.
TGCGTCATTACTTAGGACTCAATTCGGGGGATGGTATGTCTTAAGGATGAGGAGGAGTGGTGTACCGTCATTATACATCTTCTGACCTCACACGATCTCATTTTTTCTCGGACATCTTTACATTCGGATAGCTCTCTCAGGCATGATTACTATTATTTACCTACTTTTGGATACGAACGTTTAGGACCTCGTTGACGAGGAGGAGTGTTGGAGTCTAGTGGTCACGCCACCTCGGCCCATCTTTCACGTGATCGGTAGCTTATACGCGTTTCGGTATTTGTACGTTCTGACCCTTAGTTCCTTCTACACTACGAGGACCTAAGGGTAAGTTTTTAGCACGCCTGTTACCTACCGCCCGCCGTTAACATATCGTAGTGTTACTTGGTTTAGGTGAATATAAACCTTAGTTCCTTCTACACTACGAGGACCTAAGGTGTTACTTGGTTTAGGTTTAGGTTTTAATAATATGTAGTTCTGGTACAGTTACGCCTTGATAGCTCACTAGGACCTGTATCCTAGGATTGCGCCTTATGTTTGTTACTAACAAACATCGTGTACTAGTATATAAGTCTCACACTACCTAGCTTGTACGGTAGTTCTGACTTCTTGTGTAATACCACACTCAGTTCTCACAAAACAACCCTTGACTCACCTTTGCGTTTGAGTCCTTGACTTTGCTTGCCTTTGTGCTTGAGCCCAGCTTTCTCTGCTTAGGTTGATAAGCTTCAGGAGCTTGTTCAACTCTTGTTCATCACTGTACTGAGTCTTAACTGACTCGCTCTACCAGAACGCTTGACAACTGACTTGGAAGTACACGTCGTACTTAACACCCCTGTGGTGGTGTTACATTAAGTCAGAACTCTTTCATTGTGGTGACAACTAGTCGTAGCAGAGCTAGGTTCCACCCCAAATATATTGACCGCCTTACCACCGACGAACTCTCTGACTGTGTCAAAGGAGTGGCAGTTTGGGCGGAACGAGATGGAATCGAGGGATACTTTATCTTCGATTCAAAAGACAGAACCTACAAACCTATTCATTACCTTGAAGACAAACACCTTTGGTGTTTTATCAACTACTCCAACAGCAAAGGAAGGTGGTACACTGTTAAACCTGTACCCCTAGAACTCAACGTAGGACCATTGAAAAAATCAAACCCAGCTGGTATTGACATTGACACACCTAACACCCCGACCACTCCTAGCGTATCTATCCCTGTTACCACCCTACCACCTGCGGCATTCCCCAGTTACGTAGATATGTCTCAACCACAAGCATTGGCAGGAATAGCTCTTGCCTTGAGTGGAGGAGGAGGCGCTCCACCACCCGGTGGAGGAGGCACTCCGCCACCTGGAGGCAGTGGCGGTGGCGGTGGCGGTGAAGGAGCTGCCCCAGTAGTGCCTGCACCAGGATGACAAGGACGATTGGGAGGGAATCCACCTCTGCAATTTGACGGCAATAGGGAACAGAGTAAATCGTTCCTCAGAGCCTTCACATTGTATAGAGGGATGAACCCCAACGTGGACCAGCTAGCCATTCCTTACCAATGGGCCATGATGTTCCTATCTTATATCAGAGGACCGTTAGTGGACGATTGGGTAGACGAGCAAGCACAATGGCTGGAGGGACAAGTCAACCACGGAGTACTCCACAACAAAAATAATTTGTGGAATACTATCCACACTCGCTTCATCCAAGCCTACACCGACACAGTGGAACAAACCAAAGCACGCAAGGCACTCCCAGGTCTCACTATGAAGGGAGAAGACATTGACTCATATATCGCACAATTTCAGAACCTTGCCGGAAAAGCAGGATACAACCTCGACAATCCCATTACGCTTGATATGTTTCAAGACGGACTGCCGAATGCGTTAGTAGTCAACGCTGTCCGATTTCAACACCCTATTAACTGGGAACAGTGGAAGGACACCGCAAGACTTCAACAAGCCGAGTACCTCGTCCTCAAGGAGCAACTTGGGAAAGGAGGAAAGCCAAGAAAAAGGGGAACCCACTCGCAAGAACAGTGGGTGCAAGCCCTTAATAAAACCAAAGATCCCAATGCCATGGATGTCGGAAGAGCTCGAGCCCACATCACTATCATGGACACTGACAAGCTCCAGCTTCAAAAGGATGGCAAGTGTTTTAGATGCCATAAAAAAGGGCACATTGCGCGTAACTGTCCATAAAAAGGCACGTGCACAGCTCTATCCGCAACCACCCCATCAACTTCCACGACTCCAAGTGTACCAACTCCCGCCATCTCTTCTGTCACCATACAGTCTAATCGCATACTTTCAGTTGAAGAACAGGCGGATGCTCAGATCGCAGCAATGAAGGCACAAAGCCAAGAAGTACACGATCTAATGGTGGAGAAATTATTCAGAAGAGAGGATTTTCTTGATGCTTAAACCCGGCGGCCTGGGCTAGAGCACTCAATCTTAACGTGTACCATAGCAGATATCGATCAATGAGAATCCCAGTTTTGTTCAAATCTGCACACGCAACGGCCGAACGACAAGTCCTGATAGACTCAGGAGCAACGGATAATTTTATTTGTTTAACATTACTCAAACGACTTCAAATCTCGACACGAACCACCGCCAATCCCATCTGGATATGGAATGTGGATGGAACTCATAATCAAGACGGTGCTATCATGCAATACACTGATCTTGTAGTGTAAACTGGAAAAGAAGAGAAAACACTTCGTTTCCTAGTAATGAATCTGGGAAGAGACGAAGTGATCTTGGGATACCCATGGTTCACAGTGTTTGAACCCAAGATCAAGTGGGGGGATGCCATGCTTGACGAGGAGTGGCAGCTGGTAGTCATCACTAGCCTGCACTTGTAAGACGAAGCCACGCCCATGGAAGCTTCCATCCAGGCATTGGAGACGTATGAACTTGACAAGAAGGCATGGGAACAGTTGATGGACGAGGAGCAAGAGCCCCACATTACCTTATTGCAAAAAACCACTATGGCATCAGAACTAGCGCAACGAGAAGCGCTGAAAAAACCCCAGCGAACATTCGAAGAAATGGTGCCTGAGGAGTATCAATGGCATGTCAAGGTATTCTTGGAAGAAGCCTCTAATCGTTTCCCTCCTACACGACCATGGGACCATGCCATCGATTTACTACCCACTGCCCCAGCCACGTTAGACTGTAAGGTCTACCCACTAACACAAGACGAGGGGGTAGCACTTACCGCATTTCTTGCCGAACAAATGGAAAAAGGGTATATCCGAGCATCAAAATCACCCTATGCATCCTCCTTTTTCTTTATAAAAAAAAAGGATGGGAAGTTGAGACCAGTCCAAGACTATCGACATCTCAACGACATCACCGTACGAAACCAATATCCCCTCCCTTTAATTCTGGAACTTATCGACTGGATACAAGGGGCACGTCTATATTCAAAATTGGACATTCGTTGGGGATATAACAATGTCCATATCAAAGAAGGCAATGAGTGGAAAGTGGCGTTTAAAACCAACCAAGGACTTTTTAAACCCTTAGTAATGTACTTTGGGCTCACAAACTCACCGTCGACATTCCAAGCAATGATGGATGACCTCTTCCAAACTCTCATCCTAACAGGCAAGGTAATCGTCTACATGGATGACATCCTAGTTGCAACAACCAACGACCTACAACACCACCATGCAATATTACATGAAGTATTACGGATCTGTGAAGAACAGGACCTCTATGTCAAACCGGAGAAGTGTGTATTTGAAGTACGCCAAGTAGAGTACCTCAGACTTATAATCGGACACGGGACCATTCAGATAGACCCGGTCAAAGTCCAAGGCATTCAGGAGTGGCAACCACCGAAGAACCTTAAAGAAGTACAAGCCTTTTTGGGATTTTGCAACTTCTACCGAAGGTTTATCCAAGGATTCTCCACAAAGGCAAGACCGCTTCATGATCTGACAAAAAAGGAAGCTGTATGGCAGTGGGGACAAAAACAGCAAGATGCCTATGATGCTATCAAACACTGTATCAGCGATGAGCCGGTGCTTCTCTTCCCTGACTTGAAGAAGCCATTCAAACTAGAAGTGGACGCATCAAACGTAGCCATAGGAGCAGTGCTAAACCAGATAGGCACAGACAACAAACTACACCCAGTAGCGTTCCATTCGGAATCACTAAGCCAAGTGGAACGCAACTACAACATCTACGACCGCAAACTACTAGCAATAGTGAAAGCGCTACGGGCTTGGAGAACATATTTGGCAGGATCCCCTCATAAAATCATCATTCACACCAATCACGCCAATCTCCAATACTGGAAGGAGCCTAGGAAGATTAGTCGACAAGTGGCACGCGAATTCCTGGAACTATCAGAATACAACTTTATCTTAAAACACATCCCAGGATGCCGTAATAGTCGCGTGGATGCCTTATCCCGAAGAGCGGATCACGGGACAGGGGAAGAAGACAACAATGATGTTATTGTTCTTCCCGTTGAACGATTCACACATGCAACAGAGGTATCCATGCACGATATGGACATTTGGACCCAAATCTCACAAAACCTCGATGAGAAAGATGTCCTACGATGGGTGGAGCCGTATAATTTGAAGAAATTAAACGGCTTATGGTGGAAAGATAACACCCTTGTCGTTGTTGGGGACAACGATCTTAAGCAGGGGGTAATCACCTTTTTCCATGACACTCCAAGTATGGGACACCCCAGAATCGCCAATACTTACAAGCTTTTATGGCGAGACTACTGGTGGTCCAACATGCGGAAGGATGTAGAAGAATACGTCAAAGGATGCACGACGTGTCAAGCCAACAAGATAAATCCTCATCGACAAAAGCCGCACTTATTCCCCATAACTACAGACTCTGATGCGGAACCTTTTGAGGTTGTCTCCATGGACTTTATCACAAAACTACCTCCATTAAAGGGATATGACTCCATCCTTACCATCACCAACCACGACTGCTCAAAGGCAGCAATCTTTATACCCTGCAACGAGTCGATATCCGCAGAAGGAGTGGTGCAGTTATACCTTCAACATGTTTATCCTCACTATGGTATCCCACGAAAACTTATCATGGACCGAGATCCCCGGTTTACATCAGCCTTCATGAAGGGGTTGTGTGCGACATTGGGGATTCGTCAAAATATTTCATCAGCCTACCACCCTCAGACAGACAGCCAATCAGAACGGACTAATCAATGGCTCAAGCAATATCTCCGACATTGGAGCAACGTACAACAAGACAACTGGGCAGAGGCGTTACCAGTAGCGCAATTCGCTCACAACTCATGGCCTAACGCGACCACAAAACACTCTCCATTCTCCCTTATCATGGGTTGGGAACCACGAACGACATGAACCCCAAAACCCACGACATCACCATCAGCAGATCAACAACTAGAAGAAATGGTCATTCGACGACAACATGCGCAAGACTGTATCAAACATGCACAGCAACTGATGGCTGGCTGAGGGAAGACCCGCTTTATCCCCTATCAAGAAGGAGCTCAAGTGTGGTTAGAAGGGACGAATCTTCGAACCTTCTACCCCACTGCAAAGTTAGCCCCAAAACGACATGGCCCTTTCCGAATTAAGAAAGTCTTATCAGACATATCATACGAGCTGGAGTTGCCAAGAACATGGAAGATCCACCCTGTGTTTCATGCTAACCTTCTCACACCATATAAGGAGACGGAACTACATGGAGAAAACTTTACATGACCACCACCTGACCTTATTAAGGGAGAAGAAGAATTTGAAGTAGAGCGCATCCTACAATCAAGGTTGTATGGCCGAGAGCACAAACTTCAATTCCTTGTCCAGTGGAAAGGTTTTCCCATGAGTGACAGCTCATGGGAACCCTTGGAGAACATCCAACACTCATCTGATCTTATTGCCGACTTCTACCGGCAACATCCTACTGCCACAGGGGCTGAACAAAAGGTATAAAGAGCCACGAACCACAAAGCACATCATGGCCTCACCTTCAATCATGTCCACCCCCATCGTATCTACCATTCCTCATCGTTGACCCTCTGAGATCATCCTCAAAAAACTCACCATTCCCTCACAAGAGGAGGGCCTACCTACCTTCTTGCGAACGCCTAACACCCCATACTCTGTCATCAACACTGCGTCCCTGCTACCACTACTGAAGCTTGCCATGGAGGCACTTGCGGCTTCACCATCATCTCCACCCCCACTCGAACCAACTCCCATAGTCCCTGCTCGAGTAGTTCCTCAAGAGCCATTCCCTGCAGGACTGGATCACACCTTTACACCTCCAGTCACTGTCGTCAAAGCTACCCCGGACCCCATGAGAGCCTTACTAGATGATGTTGACGAAGAAGAAGACCCTAGCTACCCAGGCATCCCCTTCTTTTCCAATGACGAAAAGCAACCAACCTTCTTCCCCCTTATTGTAGCGGAGTCCAATCGGCTACAACTTGAGATAAAAGACAAAAGATTTAATGAAAGCGAACTAGCTAAGGTTGGATACGCAAGCCTTAGGTGGAGATAAATCACACCTAGAACCTGAAGTCGACACAGAAGGTTAGTCAATGTAAGATCTTTGTTCAAGGTCAAGACAATGGTTCATGTGGCATCAGGCTGAGTAGGAACCAAGAGGACAAGTTGGTTCTACTCAGGAGGCTACAGCAGGTCTTATATACTACTGCACTTAGTCGATTACTAACTACTGAGTAATGCTACGTGACTACAGCACTGGCGTGTCAATTCTATTATTAGCCCTTATCTATTGTGCTGACTGATGCATACTAAGCGGCTATGACTACTTGATGATGCAGCCTCCTTATCTGCTGAGTAAATCCTAGTACAATGCGTAATACTACTATAGTAAGCATTCTATTGTGTTCTACTCCATTCTAACCAATCACAACAAGCACATGCACTATTGTTATCTATAACAATAGAAGTCCGAGAACGGCAAGACTGTCACACAGTCAAATAACATCACATGATGTATCCCATGATCATGTGACCCAAAGTTGCACATGTTGGCATCATGTGACTAACCATCTTATCATATCTAATGATAAGGAACTTAAGTACTTTGGCCGCTTATATCTTGCCCAAATAAATCCGTAAAAATACAGAAAAATAGGGAAAATAATACGCGTCCATGACACTTATGATTGGAGAAGAAGGACGCAAGGAGGTTGCCAAGTATATCTACTATCGGAAGCATTATCAAGAGTGTGTGGGTACTATGGGGAAAGGGGAACCCAGCTAAGTCACACAAGTCTTTTTGCAAATGGTTTATTCTGACCGACTACCACAAATGGTGACGGAAAACCAGATTGAACTTTTCCATCCCCACGATCTGCGCAGTCTCATCCTTGATGAAATTCTTAATGAACTTCATGATCCTCGACTACACGCCGACGTCTCACGGCTACAAGAGTGTCTGACACGAAGGGACACCATTAATATGTGATGCACTGACCTTAGATGGTTGGAAGCGGAAGCAACCCATGACCAGTTTCACCTGGACATGGATCTTGCTAGTGTAAGAAAGTGGCTTCAATATGCACGAGCCATCCCTCTCATTTTGGACAAGTACACCGAACTTACAGCAAAACCTATTTAACCTCAGTACACTCCCGACTTGATGCCTCTCCCACCAAGGGTTGGAGGGCCATGCGAGATGCCACAACTGCAAGGCGAAAGCAAGAAGCGGGTGAAGAAGTGTTTTGTATGCAAGTCCGCTGACCATTTGATCGTGCAGTGTCCTCATCATATGACAATGAACGCATGTGCCTATTGTGGAAGCGACAGTCATGGCATCCAGTCGTGTCTGATTCAACAAGTATCGGCCATGGCACCCCACTATGAAGAACCCTCTCATCGACCTCAATGGTGTGGGAAGTGCCTTCAGTTTGATGCCAGACACGACGAAATTGATTGCCCCATGTACAAATTATGCCAAAAGTGTGGAGAACGAGGACGCCATCTATTCCTAAAACGACATACCTGCCCCATCCCTCGCAGTCCTACTCCCGTTAATGACATCGACGCTGACATCTATGACTACATCAACAGCAACTAGCAGAAGTTGTGGCAACTTCAGGTCTGATGGGGGGGTAATGTTACGATTCTCTTCTTATCCAATCTCCCTATCAGCGTACACTTCCATTTTCCCTTTCTGATTGACACCCATTTTACAATACAATCCGATGCGTTGCGCTTCTCAGCCCCTATCTTGCACCCACCGTATGAGGATAGTGAAACCTGTTTCTATGATTTCCAGAATCCACGAACGATATCTGATGCATGCGTGACCCCGCGAGATTCATATGTAGTTCTGGTACAGTTACGCCTTGATAGCTCACTAGGACCTGTATCCTAGGATTGTGCCTTATGTTTGTTACTAACAAACATTGTGTACTAGTATATAAGTCTCACACTACCTAGCTTGTACGGTAGTTCTGACTTCTTGTGTAATACCACACTCAGTTCTCACAAAACAACCCTTGACTCACCTTTGCGTTTGAGTCCTTGACTTTGCTCGCCTTTGTGCTTGAGCCCAGCTTTCTCTGCTTAGATTGATAAGCTTCAGGAGCTTGTTCAACTCTTGTTCATCACTGTACTGAGTCTTAACCGACTCGCTCTACCAGAACACTTGACAACTGACTCGGAAGTACACATCATACTTAATGCCCCTGTGGTGGCATTACAGCAATGCCCAAAGGATTCCTCTCCCCTCGCACCACCTACAACACCTTATCCACAGCCGGTGAACAGGCAGACTCCAACACTCTATGCTGCATCACCATGGGGGTGGCCAGAGCCACCCAGCACTTCAAAGACACAAGCAAACAGCATGCCAGAGCTAACACTGTGCTACAGGAAGCCCTCAAGCACTATGAAGCAGGAAGGGCTGAGCACCCCAAACACCCCGAACAGCCCACTTGTTACACCCTAGCAGGGGCGTTGTGTAAAGGGTGATTCAAGGGTTCAAGTTGTCTGTGAAGACACACACTAATAGATGAGCAAAGACATCTATTGTCTGAGATGCTACAACTCTAGTAGTGTCTAATAGATGTTATGCACAATGTGCACAACTGACTTAGTGACAGGACACCTAGTCCGAAGTGTAAGACACTTCTCTACACCTAATCTTGGTGGCGAACTAAGTCAATCAGGTGTGGTGTTGTTATAGTACAACTGCAAAGACTTCAAAGGAGGGTTTGACTCGATTAGAGTCGAGAGAGGTGGTTCACAAGATGAGAGAAGGACAATTCACACCAAAGGTATGAAGGCAAGGTTGCTAGATTGCAAACAAAGCCAAGTCTGGCTTCCTACAGTGTAGAGTACAAGTATATATACTGCTCAAGTCCCAAAGACAAGCATACAAGTGTAGACACATGTTAATGTAGTTATCAGGGTTTTCTTTATCAGAAGCACAAGGCGAAACAGAGCAAGCCACATCTAGAACAAAGGTATGCATAAATGGGGAAGGGGAAGGGGAACAAACCAAAGTAGTGGTAAGGAAGACATACATGTGAAAGTGACTGAAGTGTCCGGATCATAACACCACTCCTCCTAGTACCCCTCTCAGATTCGAACGCAATCACAGGCAGTGTGAAGGGTTCGTTATCCCTTCCAACGTCAGAGGAGGCTTTGTGCCCCCGCCATTCGTACAGCATAACACGTTGGATGGATCCACCGTCTTGGGCACCTTCAGAGGCCTCAATGATCCAGTCTATCAACACGAATTGTTCACGCACACTCCCTTTATGATGTTCGATGGATTCGCTGAACCACTCCCAACCTGGTTCACGCATGCCCTCCATTCTGACAACGACACCTACAGATGTATCCACAGTGAGGCATGCACTATGCATGACTGGGGACTTACTGCCAAATTGGTCCAGTACTGCTGCTACCATCTTGAAATATCAAGACTGGACGATCGAATCTGTGTCCTCTGCGATGAACAAGAGGGTGCAGACCACCAGCGCCGCGAGTTGCGCTGGCATCTCGAAGATGCGTGCACACCACAACATCTTGCCCATCTCACAGGACGTATCAACTCTTACATCACAGACAACCCTCATACCCCACCTTGTCAGGTCGACCTACATAACTTACCCACTTGGCATGGTAACTAACGGAGGGGTAATGTTACTGTACCAGCAAACGGACAGCTCATCATTAGGTGGCAAGAAGGTATATGTGACAAATGGAAAGATAACAAGTCATTGCCAGTGGGAAGTTGCTACGTAGCTAGATATTGTCGTAGAGTATAAAGACACATGTATGATAGTCCGATACGATATCTAAAATCTCTTCTGCGTCAATTGCTTAACTCGTGTGAAAGCCTGAAAAATCGGCTACAACAAGCACACCAGTGACAGGCTGCTTTGGTGCGGGGAAGTACACGGTAATGGTAGATAGGCACGTTGAGAATATTGGAGCCAGCACATTGTGGGTGATGGTGACAATTTGTGGTCCTCTGTGATGGAGTAGATGCCTCCCGGGGGCGACAAACGCGAGCCCGTTCACCATCATCAGCAGAAACACAATACACATATCCAACCCTCACCACTACGCACTGCCCAAAAGTCACACTTGTAACTTGAAGTGAGATATGCCATGAATTATTTTTGGAACCAATTAGAGTGTATCTTGGGGTATAGCTTCCCATACGCAGTATGTATTAGTGCTGCCAGACATTGCCAGTGAATGGAGATTATTCCAAGGGGGAGACATAGACAGAACAGATACAAAGCCGGAACCTATAGGATCAGTGAGAAACGGCCAGAGACAGACAGATGACGACTTAGAGACGCTTTCTTAGGACTAAGAGATCACGCCGAAGGATAGCCCGGGAGTGGTCCTTACAGCAAGGCGGATGACAGCTGGATAGAAGAGCGATCAGTCTTGGTTTCTCACTCACATCACCGCAGTCACCGTCCTCGAACCGCCGATTGAGATCAAATCGACGTTAAAGCTTGAAGGCCCTGGCGCCCTGGCGCGACTAAGGGCGTAACTGTCGCTTACCCACATTCTTTTTTTCTTTTTCTTTTCTCTTCTTTTCTTTTCTTTTTTTTTTTTTTTTTGATTTGAGACACAATCCGACTTGACCTGGTACTCGACACTCCGTGAGCTGTCCTGAAGGCCGCCGTGCACGCCACGCGATGAAATATGAGCCCCACAAACAAGAGACGGGAGTCGTAGTTGCACAGGCCCAGTTTGGGGATTTTGTCGGCATGTCGCGGTGGGATTCTCACGTGCACGTGATTAATTACGAACTCACACACGCTGGTCTGTCCGTTGTCCGAATGGAACGTTTGAATAATTGGTGGAAATAACCCAGACACCTCCTCCCACTTCCACAAAAAAACATGTTTTGTCCGATAAGCTTGCCGATAAGGATTATTTCTCAGTCTCACCCTGCTGATGAGATACTTTCGAAACCACAACACTCGGCACTCCACTGAGTGGCCAACTAATACATCACACGTATTCTTTATCATGCCGTAAAAAGACCCAGCTCGGAGGAGGCTCACCAATGGGACAGCTAACCTCGAGATATCTTTAGCACTGCAATCCACTTAGCAAGGCCGACAGCCACTGGAAACCTCACTCAGAGGCGTCTGCATATGTTTGTGCTAGGCTCCATCTATTCGCAAGATCCCTGCGCTAGTACTGACTGGATGAGGCCAGAACTTGTCACAGTACTTTCCACGTTGGGTGGTGGCAAGTAGCAACTCGTCATCGGAGTGTGATGCATGGGGTCCTTAATTCCCAACACAGTACGCTGGCAGGCGATCTCTGGTCCACTGGCACAACCGATTGACCGGAAAACGACGATTACTTTGGCCTGGTCACCCGTATGCTTTTAGGTAACACCATCTGAAGCGACATTTGCGGATACATGCGGACGAACAAACGAAAGTCGATAAAACAACCTCCGAAACCTCAGATTGTACTATGCAACAGTGTGCTCCGGTTTTCTTTAGATATGTGGTCCACCTCTGGACATCTACCAAAAACATTTGTGCTAACTTCGAATGCCAGGATCGAGAACGGGCGGGTCATATGAGAATTGACTTGGACCCATACTGTGTGTGGTCTGGTCGACAATGTCCGCCGCTGATCGTTATCCTAGGGTTTGGATAGACCTCGGCTTTCGCCCGTGATCACGCCTGCTTTAACTTCAGATATGCTGACCTTGTGGTGTGTACCGCACCAATTTCGTGGATGGGGCGCGTGACAACTATCGCCGCAGTGCATGGTACGAGCATTTGCGTTGATTAAATCTTCTATTGAAATGACTCAAACTTTTGGACGTCACCCCAGAACGTAAAGCCCCTGATCCAATAGGCTATTCGGAGATAACTTTGATGCCTCTGACCACCTTGGTGCTTCGTCGATGGCGTAAGACCACTAGACCTGGGTCCGATATGGAAACGTTGATTGATCCGGACCTCCCGCACGAAGTTCTCAGTGTGCTGTGCTTGTGTGAATAGAGCCTACCGGCGATGTCTTACGTCCGTGCACTTTTGCTTTCACAACTACCTTCCGCTAGTATAGCGGACGGACTTGCATCGTCGTAAATTGCGGAATTCCTTTTGTATCTGCCACTGGGATTTGACGTCGCCTAGTACGACTACCACTCCTACGCCCCTCAAATTCGGAAAACACGAACAACTGGCCCAGCATGTTGTTCCAAAGTCGTGTCAATGCGTTAAGGTCAGTTGGGTCAGGGTATCGTCGATAGGGGTCAGCGTTCCCATGTAACCACGAGGCTTCTACGGCGAGCGGGTGCCGATCCAGATACGGGTGTCCTTTCAGCGTTCCCTTCTGGGTCAAGAATAAACTTCGCATTAGAAGCGGCTTTAGGAAGACTGGGGGCAGTGCTGTAGGGCTTGAGTAAGCTTTAGTAAGTTTCACTCGACCCCTAGAAATTTCACACTTCCACTAGCAAAAAGTGTACATCGAAGTGTACCTCGAAAAAAAAAAGGAAGAGCTAGATGGGGTAAGTGGCGCTGCGTTACGGTAGCAAGACATGGGAAGTTCAATTAAAGTCCCCTGATTCTACCTCGATGGTGACTCCCGTCGATGTGAAGAGGAATAATTTGTGATCCTTCCACGGACGAAGGTCGGGTCGGAGGATACTGCGGCCCCTGAGCGGCGTCCAACAATTTTGGGGTACCGATATGTGCGCACGCACCGTTGCATATGTCTCCGGCGGTAGTCTCATGATGTACCACATCAAAGGCGCGGACCTTATCGGTGTATCCCTGCCTCTATCATCTCTTAGCCTCATGGACGAAGGTCACCGCCTTCCCACACACCGACTCCGGCGACTCCGTATTCAATTTCTCCAAGGAAGTCGTAACCTTCCGCCCCATCAAGCTCATCGGCAAAGCCGTTGATTCGAAATCCGCCACCTATATCCTAGAGGTATCCAGGTGTAATCTCGAAGCGCCAGAGAGAGGGCTTCTCCAGTCATTATTTTTCAAGCATTACTGCACCACTCCGCTGGTGCTGACGGGCCTTGATTGTTTTCACACATATACATGCTACTACTTCCAGTGCAACGGAAGAGGCAACAGCGCGGAAATAGGTACTCGCAGTTACCAATGAAGGGAGGTGTGGGAAACAATCGGCGCCGCGATTCGGCAGAGGGTCGCCGTGTTGAACGCTCTTGTAGTAGATTTGGGTTACTTTCGGGTAACAGGTGGGGATTACCTTATTATGTGGCCGGCGACGCGCAGAGTACCCTTATGCACTGGGACAGCGCTCACTTGAAAATCATCCGCCGGGCCAGTGCTCGGTAAGGAGCCAGGATCTAACCGAATTGGAACTATTGCATTCCGCCCGATGTGGTCAATCCGTAGCGTAGATATTATACAGGCACCATATGGAACTAGGGTGCCCGAAATTTATGCGAAGGGAAACCTCCTGAGGACTATGGTGAGATGGAGTTCTCCTTGCGCCTCATAATTAACCCAGCAGTTGGAAAGTTGCCAAACGGGAGTTGCTCCTTGGTAGCGGCTCTGCGGCGCGCTTGTCCCTGGGGAAAAGTTCATTGCGTAATTCGATACCTGCCCGGAAACGACCGGAAATCCGGCATGGTCGATACTGCCTTGCTCGAAGTGTCCGTATGGGAAATAAGGCTGCGTTAAGTGAAAGCATGAGCAGAGTTGCGCATTTGAACCTATGTAGAAAGCATACTCACCGGTACGTATTCGCCACTACGCCACGGCGGGGGAGCTCCAGTTCCCAATGGATCTGTCGAAGTACGGCCGAAACCATTCACGGGCCCGGGGTTTCCCCAATAAGCGTCGTTAACACCTCCAGGCTGCATGAAAATTGTGTCCTGGAAAGTTCCCTGCTGCAGCCGCCATCAGCGAAACGCAACGCTGGGATCGTCACTGATACATACAGCACGAGGTTGTGGGTTGTGGTGCGGCGTCATCGGTTGTGTAAAACCGAAAGCCTGAGGTGGGGGATGCGGCTGCATTGGCCGTGGTCAGCATTCTGTGCTGCTACCCAAAAAAAAAAAAAAATAATTCACTGCTCTGACAGAAGGTGACCTGCGAACATATCCCTGATTTGTATAAGTCGAGCGATCTTGTGTGTGACCTTGCGGTTGAGTAGACGACGGCTGCATCTGTCTCGATGAATTGTTGGGTACCGGAACTTGAGAGGAGTGCGCTTTTTATATCGTGAAGGTCCCAGTTATCCTTGTTTGGAACATTTCACATTATAATAGGACTCTATCGCATTTCGCAGAAAAGTAGGCGCGGTTTCGTGCAGCCGAAGAAAATTCACATGTAGTATAGCTAGATCCAGTTAGTCTGGACAGTGAAGGGTACCACACTGTAGCCACGCCAAACCGGCGCGAATTACACGTTCCCAGTGAAATCGGTTAATGGGATCAGGCTATGTATGCCCCAAACGCCCTGTGGCCCTTCACATTGTCCAGAATTGTGCAGAAACGATTGACCAGCTCGGTTCAGCTGGAACCCCGTATTGAATAAGTGTTGCAATTATCCGTGATAAATAGAATGCGATGCTCTGATATGTAGAATGAAATTTTTCGTTCAAAGATTTTCCAAACGGGCGCAGAACCTCGGAGGGCTTACTGAAACCGATACGTATGGTGCTTGGTGGGGTCCCCCGGGGTAGCATGGGCCCCACCAGGCACTTCGTGGTCTTCGTTCAAAAAGGTGTAAATCCCGTAGATACTTTTTTACCTGGAGTCGGCGCATCATAAGCACAAGTTAGAATATCGTTGGTCTCCATTGATTGATTGACCACGCACCGGAGTTGTGTCTGACCTTGCTCGTCAACAAAAGTAGGCCAACACATTCGCCTTACTTAGTCTTTGTGTATGAGAGGGTTTGGTCATCCATTCGTGACAATCCCGAGTTCCATCATGTCAGTATCACGGTGTAATTTCAATCACCTGTCGGAGAATAAAATTATGACAAAGCGCATACACGTAGCTTCTCCCCACGTGCCACTGAAGAAGGTTTTCACTTGTTTGTTACACTGTAAGCACAAGTTGTTCCGCCTGTGCGCATATGCCGCATTGTTTGTCCACCTGTGATCGCTAATTTCCGTTGCTGTGCCCAGGGGTAATAAGGCACTTGTACTAATACAAGATGGGGTGTGTCGTTCCACTGTGCTATTGTACGTGGACATCCAATTCCGTTCTTTTCGACCCTTGGTGTGAAAAACGAAGGAGTACGTTATACTTTGCTGGGCGGCCCCCCCAATAATCCTCCCGGCGGATCCTGTTTCTATTTGGTACATGTACGCTTTCACTTCCCATTTCATTCGTACTTCATTAATATCCATGTTCAATGCGCAATAGGGGTTACCGGAAGAACCCATCTCGGGAACACGTACTTATAGTAAGTGACTGGGTGACGACTGGTGAACAGGTGAAGTTCGACTTCTGATAAGAAGCCTACCATAGGTACCGATGTGGCTACCCCTACAGTGGATGATAAATTATTTGATACATTAGATTTTCCACTCGACCGTCCACTTGAAAGGCTTGTACAACGCGCCTCGGTGCTTAGTTCAGCTGACCCAATCAAGGTCCTGTGCGTCCGTAGCTGCGCGCGACGCGTGTCCGTTCTTCCGAGACGTCGCTGGCAAAGGGCGAATCCACATCTTTACGTGCCCGACTCTCGTACCGGTGAGCAACCAGCGCGGGAGGAACCCGACGGCTGTTAGGATGTCGTTCTCGAGTTGCTTGACCAGCACCGGCTGCACGATCGCGACCTCATTGCGCGATGGTGCAGGATGGTAGCGCGGGAGCGGGCCCTCCGCACCGGGGGGAGGGAGATGGAACGTCGAGTGGTCAGCGGTGAGCGTGTCGCCACGCCGGCGTGCTCCAAGCGAGGGAGACGAGGCCATGGAGAGACGACGGTGATGTGAGTGCAACTTTGGACGGTGCCGTATCCCACTCGAGAAGTCCCACTGCGTCACGACAGGTCAGCGCTGGAAATTTGACTCCAATTAGAGGAACCGACAAGTATGGGTTTATTGTCCTCCCCCACGCTCCCAAAGCGGTACGTCCTCCCGTCACATCGGAGGTCATCAAAGGCCAATGCAGATAGAAAAGAGGAATGTCCTTGACAGCGCGCAATGACACGTCGCTCCCATGGCGAGAATATATTTACCAGATCGTCTCGGCTACCCGCCTTCCAAGATAAAATAGCCAAGCGAGAGGGCCGATTATTGGCTCTTAAATGGACCCACAATAATGAACTGGCCAACGGGCAACCACGCTACACATGTTAGAGGACCAAAATAAGCGGCATAGCAATCTACCAATCTAGGAATCCGCAATCAACGACCGAGATACGACGGCGGCATAAGGTGAAAACACACTGTTCTGCCAAGGCGTCTATTACCCGTGGATAGTCGCCCTCGGAGATAGCCGCGACGTACTTGACGTCGGGTGAGAAAACAAAGTCTACAAAAAATCGAACTCATTTCTCAGCTTAATTTGTCAATCAAGGCACACACCAACGACGCTGCGCTCCGACACTTCCCAGTGGCTTACAAGATTTTTGGTGGCCTTGTCCCTGTCGCCTCTCCCGCCTCCTCCTGAGGCACCTGTCGCATTTACAGGGTGCCATGGGGGGATTGTGACGAAGATGCTGTCCAATGGGCTCCACTCGCCGGCTGGTGAGGATGATTCAACGTAAGGAGGAATAGGGCCGTATGCTGGCGGGAGCAGGGACGACACCGGGGAAGCAGTTGAGGGTTGTGCGGTAAATACACCATCGTCGCGGTCCTTGTCATAGACAGTAATTGTGCCGTCCATGTGTGATACGTGGAAGAGGTTCGGAGACAATGGTACCCAGCGTACGGCCGTGCAGGGTGAACTTGATATGCGACCCTGCGATACGTGTCTATTTCATCGAGCCTTGGCTGTAGCATGATTTATGTCATAACACGTCGGGTGCGCATGAATGCAACGCGAACCAAGGCCTCCTACAGGGGGGGTTCAGTTCGTTCGTATAATAGAGACCAATGAACCATACATACCTTGACTTTGATACCAACTTTGACCCAGTAGAGGTTCTTCGAAAAGTTGTAGGAGAGATACGCCACCTCGCCTTGTTTAGACCGTGGTGTCTTGCCGAGACCTTCTATAGCCTGCACTCGAGCGATAAATGTTGACGACGTCATACGCATATTATGTTCCGGATGTGATAACGCCCTGCGCTTGCTACCTGCGGACGGGTTGAATAGCTCGTGATCTGATCTTGACTGCTCATCAATGTTGGCGGAGCAGCATCTTGTGGACTCCAGACATCGGGCGGGGTAGCATGCTCGGGCATCTCGCCACTTGAAACGCCAACCTCCTCCCTTGCAGGACTCGGTGTAATACCCTCCTCTTTCCAGAAGTCCCTTCCACAACCCAGAAGCTGGCCAAGACCCGGCGTGGCAGGTTGCTTCGGTGCGAGGGAGCACATGGTAATGGTAGATAGGCGCGTTGGGAATATTAGTGCCAACACATTGTGGGTGATGGCGACGGTTTGTGGTCCTCTGCCATGGAGTAGGCGCCCTCAGGGACCACAAATGTGAGCTCGTTCGCCATCATCAGCGCACGATACACATATCCGACCCTCACCACTACGCATTGTCCAAAAGTCTTCAATGTAGTCACACCTGCAACTTGAAGTGAGATATGCAGCATTTTTTTTTTAAATTCATTAGAGTGCACGTGGGGTACAGCTTCCTATCATCAGGAAAAACCTACTTCGATAATTTAGGATAATTATGATAGGCTAGCAATAAATTGGCGATAATTAGCGATAAATTAGATTATCATGCATTATATTAGATTTAGTTAACCAAAGATAAATTATTGTAAATTATCGGTAATTCACCGTAATGGAGAGATAATTCACCATACTATGCTATCTGGTTCGTTGCACAGGTACTCACACTTGCACAATCGAAAGATTTTTGTCGATCACCACTTTCCTGTTGTCCTTTCTTCCCAAAAAAAAAAACAGTAAATAGAGTAGGTTCTTTGTATACTAGATCATAAATAAAATAGGAGATCTGTATGGATTTATGACTATAAAATAAATCAAAATTTCGGTGGAGTGGTCTGGAGCAGGTGTTCACACCCCCAGATTTGAACGATCCCGGTACTTCTACACAAATTCTTTTTACAGGAGTGAAAACATGCATGACAAGCACCAGCATGACAAGTTTGGAGTCAGTAATCTGAGGCGATCGAGCTGCAGAAACAGAACTCACGTTGAGCGCAATAAAGGTGACAAATGCGTGACCTGTTTAGAGTTCCTCATTTGAAGCCAGCCGGCCCGCATTGGGGACAGCACACCTGTAGCCAGGCCATCAAACCCTACCCTCACTCACATTTCCCCCCTCATCCTGGCAGCGCTCCCATAGCCGGGCCGTCAACATGCCCCCTCGTCCCAACATTGGAACCACGACGCCTCAATACTGGCCTTATAGCTTCCCACAATTATATCCACATTAGCATTAGCCATAGACACAGCTTATGATAGACCTAGCCTAGTGAAATTATCCATTTTGACAATGTTTTGAACCACACTGCCGCAAGAGCTTTTTGCAAAAATGTGCAAACGCTGAGATTCAATTGCCGAAGTGCCGATCACTACTCTACGCTGCCAAAAGTGTGACGAGTGTGTGACAAAAATGTGCAAAGGTGAGGATAAATTTGAATGTCGACTGCCCTTCGAACGACTTGAGAAACAGATAAAAATAAAAATACCATGCAGTGTAGAACTAGTTTTTCTATAACTATGTACAATTTGAAGTGTCTACGATGTGTCGTTGAAGCTACAGAAAAAAAAAAGGGGTTTTTGTGCAACGAACCAGATAGCATAGTAATGGAAAGATAATCCACAATATTTCACGAAAAATGAGTGATAATTTTTACTATGCTACCACAAATTCATGCACTAATTAGACTAGACCCTATGGCGGAGCACAGCAAAGAAATTAATTAAGTAGAGCGATGAAAAAATTTGAGTTGTTAACACATTGGATATAGCAAGCTAACGTTGACTACAAACATATGTTGGTTAGAATATTCTGGATGTTATAAAAAGAACCAACATACAGTTGGCTATAGTTTCTGTGTCGCGTGTTGAAGCTTGACAATGGCTTAGTGCTTATCATTCAAGAATATCTAGATCAATATGAATTGGGGCGTCTAAGGTTCCGTTGCCAACTGTGCTGCTGCTGTGGCTGATTCGTTAATCAATACTGTGATGACACTGAAAACTGCCAACTCACCGAGCCTGAGAATATATGTCTGCCATCATGGTGTGAAATGCGTTCTTCCGCTTCTCCCGAATGACTTGAAGTGAGGTGACATGAGCGTGATAGACTCCAAAATAAGCATTTGCCGAGAATTCATTGGGCTGCTGTACCCCAGTGCGCCACTCGTAAATGGATGCATATAGCTAGTAACTTGGGTTAGTGTGTTCACATACATAAAATTGAGCACTCACCGCTGTCGCAACCAAAGCCACCATTGGAATTGGCACCTCATATGCTGTCACTCCATCACTTCTGGTATAGCGAGGAAAGAATTGATCAAATCATATGGCGAAAGAGGTATTTCTGCCAGTAAAATACAAATCATGGATGGCTTTGATGATCCATGAGTTGCGATATGGGCATGAGCACATGAGGGTATTTGGTCCAGTAGTGCTCTGGTGAAATGTTAGACAGTCACAACTGAATAAGAGTTACTTACCCTCGGTCCCTTTGGGTACGTGTAATTATAATTTGAATTTTGCCACTCAACCGACCGAACAATGTCTGCTGGTGCCATAGACACAAACTTGCTCAAAGCAATTGTGTTGCAGCGATCTTTTACCTTGCTGCGGAAAAGGGATATGCGAGCACGCAGCTTTGAATAATTGTCAGTTCTGTAGTCCTTGATAGGCAAAAAACTTACCAGAGGAATGATCTTCAACACATAACCTTCGTCATGGACCAGTCGCCTCTGAATGGATGACATGGCGGGGCAATTGTTCTAGGCAGCAGTGTTAAGTGAGAGTCAGATAAAGGTGATGGCAAGAATGCCATCTGGGAATGCATTGTTGAAGAGCAATGATGCTTGGAGATCTTTGATTGCGTCTTGAACAACGGTGCGGATCAGTAGGCGTTGCAGGGTTAGCATAACTTGTGTCCCACCTGGAGCAAAAATAAGGTCAGTGTCGGCAGGCCAGGTCAATGACGACTCAGTTGTTGCCTGCCCCTGATCAAGACCTGACTCAGCTGGCGTTTCAACTGTAAAATTTGCCCAGTTCAATGTAGATAGCATGTGTGGTAACGGTGCATACCTGTGGTCTTAGACACCAGTGCTGGTGGCAGCATGGGCACTGTAGAGACGTTGTTCGTGTCATCATTGCTAGACACTGTCTCAATACTGATGGTCTTCCTCACAGATGTGGGACATCTATCAGTAGTGGCTGAATCTAGCCAAGTTGGTCTCTGTGAAGTAGCTGTGAGGGAAAGGGTTTGAGAGGCATCAAAAGACACACCTCAGTTGCCATTGCCTCGTGGATCTTGTCTGATGGTCCTTGGGGGAGGTCAGCGAGGTCATCCTCATTAGCAGAGTCTTCCTCAGTCATAG
The DNA here is from genome assembly GCA_025769895.1 of Lactarius psammicola. Taxonomy (NCBI): domain Eukaryota; kingdom Fungi; phylum Basidiomycota; class Agaricomycetes; order Russulales; family Russulaceae; genus Lactarius; species Lactarius psammicola. Next base: position 18,013 of record WTXK01000339.1, on the reverse strand, counting down.
GGTAAGTATCATAATCCCTGGGACCAGTATTGAAGCTGGGTTCTGGGCCGAAGACATAGGTGCAACTGTGATTAGAAGACAAAGACGTGGCTGAAGGGGGGGGAAAAAAATGTGTAAGTGGGATCAACAAACAAATTATGTCATCTTTTCTCACTCGGTTGCACCACATGACCGCCTCCCTTTCTGCTCCTCTTGCTCCCCTTGCTTGCCCCTGTAACTCCCTTGGACTGTGGCTGTCCCACCGTCTCACTCTCACTGATCAACTGAAGCTGCATAGGATGACCACGAACTGGGCCTTCTGGAAGTCAATCAGGTAGATCATCTGATCTGGAAGTGTTGTACGTACCAATGTTCCGTGCCCTTTTAGCAGGTGTGGGTTGTACCACAGTGGGGATTTTGGGTCTGTCGTTGAGGGAGTCAAAGGTGCGTTTTCCCTTCCCTTTTCATTGTGTGAGTCAATGCTGACTTGGGCGCAATGGGCTCACCTATTAGATTGGTTGGGGGTGGAGTCAGGTTGCCGGCAACATTCTCCTCGTTCATTGTATTTGTGTGCATACTAGAATGGTTCAATGAAGCATGACTTTTGTCAAAAGCCCCTGGTGTCTGATTCCCTAGCAGTCGCTGTGACATGTGTGTGCGTGGTGCCATTGGTGACAAGAAAAAACAAAAAAGGACAAGAATGAGAGGAATGGAAATGTGAGTACAACACGAAACAATAGGAATTCAGATGGGGTCTTAACTCCAAGGTGGGTATTGTATTTATATCGATAATGTGGGCACACTGATTAAAAGGATCCCCAGCACATGCTCACACACGCTCACACACACCATTTTTCCCCCTCCCCAAGCACACTCATGATCCAGTGCTCTGGCTGCAAAGCAGATTTCACATACAGTGGGCACTCTCAACACATCAGCAAAACCCAAGGCCGTGACTGCTGGAATTTGTGTCAGTTGCGACCAACTCAGACAGCATTTCGACAAGTGCATGCGGCTGTAGCGGAGTCCAATCGGCTACAACTTGAAAGACAAAATAGTTGAAGTAAAAGAACAAGCCGAGGTTGGATACGCAAGCCTAGCACGGAGATAAATCACGCGCTGAACCTGTAGACGACACGGAGGGTAAGCACAACTTAAGACCTTTATTCAAGGTCAAAGGCTAGAGTTCACGCGGCGACAGGCTGAGTAAGAACCAAGAGGACAAGTTGCATTAGCAAAGTAGAGATGGTACAAAGGAAGGATGCATACCTGAGTAAGAACCAAGAGGACAAGTTGGTTCTACTCAGGACGCTACAGCGGGGTTTATATACTACTACGCTCATTGTATTACTAAGTACTTTAGTAAGTGTAATGACTCATGCGCTGACGCGTCGTATCTATTAATAGCCCTTATCTATTGTGCTGACTGATGCACACTAAGCGGCTATGACTACTTGATGACGAGGCCTCCTTATCTGCTGAGTAAATCCTAGTACAACGCGTAATACTACTACAGTAAGCGTTCTATTGTATTCTACTACATTCTAGCCAATCACAACAAGCACATGCGCTATTGTTATCTATAACAATAGAAGTCCGAGAACGGCAAGACTGTCACACAGTCAAATAACATCACATGATGTATCCCACGAATCACGTGACCCAAAGTTGCACATGTTGGCATCATGTGACTAACCATCTTATCATATCTAATGATAAGGAACTTAAGTACTTTGGCCGCTTATATCTTGCCCAAATAAATCCGTAAAAATACAGAAAAATAGGGAAAATAATACGCGTCCATGACATCACCCCCCTCCTTAAGGGTCGACGTCCGCGTTGGCCTCTGTGTACTTATGAGAAGATTGCCAAGGCAAGGACGCGTAAATGAGTGCCTCTATTTTTCTAGGTGCACCTGGATTTTTAGAGTGGAATTCTCTAACTTTATCCGGGGCATGCTCTAGATTTTTGCTAGGCTCCCATGTGTCCTCACCCTCTCCATAGCCTTTCCATCTAACGAGGTACTTAAGAGTACGACCGAACATCTTAGAGTCTCTGATGTGGTCAACTTCGTACTCTTCTTCACCTTGAATGGTGACTGGCTCAGGAGGAGGCGGCTCTTGCCCATTGACTTTGTTTCCTTTATAAGGGCTGAGGCGATCAACATGAAACACATCATGGATCTTTAATGCAGGGGGAAGTGCAAGCTTATAGTCGACGTCACTTCTAACTTCAGTGACTTCAAATGGACCTAATTGCTTAGGACCCAGTTTGGACGACTGCTGGTGTATCTTTATTTGCTTAGCTTGCAACCAGACTTTATCCCCGACGTTGAACTGATATGGCTTAGTTCTTTGTTCAACGTCTGTCTGCATTCGCTTTTTACTTAAGCGTAGTGCTGCCTCAGCGTCCTTTCTTAAGGAACGCATATGCTGAAGACGCTTATCGAGCGTAGGAATACCCGTAGGCCTACCAGCAGGAATTGTGAAATCAGGCGTATAGCCATATAGTAGCTCAAAGGGTGTAGTACCCGTTGCTGAGTTGAGCCTACTATTTATCACGAATTCTGCTGTAGGAAGCAGGTCTACCCAATCATCCTGCCTCTTACTAATGAACAAGCGCAAGTAGACTTCTACTTCTTGGTTTTTGCGCTCTACCTGTCCATTAGCTTGAGGGTGATAGGCAGTGGTAAGACCTGCATCTATTCCTAACCGCTTTAAAAGGGCACGCATACTCCTTGCAGCAAATTGGGGTCCCCTATCACTTATAATTTTCTTAGGGATCCCATGCAAGGGGAAGACTTGTTCGAAGTATATAGATGCGACTCCATCAGCCGTAATCTGAGAGGTCACAGGGAATAAATGAATCTGCTTCGTGTAGTGGTCTACTACATTCAGAATCATATCTTTTCCCCTTGATATTGGCAATGGTCCGATTAAATCGATACCAATAACCTGCCAAGGACCTTCAGGAACTTCTTGCGGCTGAACAAGTGCTTTAGGATGAATATCCTTTCTATAACGTTGGCACTTGTCGCATCCTTCGACATAAGACGTGATAAAGCTTCCCATGCGTGGCCACCAATAATAGTGGCTAACAAGCTCAATAGTTCCATTTTTACCAGGGTGTCCAGTAGTAACAGAGTCGTGGCATGACTTAACCACATCCTTTCTCAAGGCTCTGTCATTAGGGACATATAATTTACCCTTGTAATAAACGAATCCATCGTCTTCTTCCCACATCGCAGTTCCATCTGTGAGAGCTTTAGGAGCGGTCTTATCAATACTTTTAAGACCCTCTATAACTTCAGCTTCTCTTAAAGATGCGAACTTTATGCGATCTCCCAGGGAGTCAACTTCTGGGCGAAAATGGCTTTGTGCAGCAGCCAGGAAATGCTTAGGTCCTAAGACCTGGACTTGGCGGTTGTCTTCATTATCAGACACATGGTCTCTTGAGAATCTACTTAATGCATCGGCTTGCATATGTTCTCCTTTCTTGTAAGTGATCTTAAAGGCAAAGCGACTTAAATATAAGGCCCATCTAGCTTGGCGCCTGTTTAAGTCTTTCATGCTTGCCCACCATTCCATATTCTTATGGTCGGTGATCACTTCAAAGGATATGCCTTCTAAAAAGTGCCTCCAATCTTCGAGAGCACGAATTAGGCCGAGCATTTCTCTATCGTAGATTTCATAGTTGCGCTCTTCTTTGCTCATAGACTCAGAGCGATACGCAACTGGATGCCAGAGACCATCTGGATATTTTTGAGACATAATACCGCCAGTAGCAAAGCCTGAAGCATCTACTTCAACGCGAGTAGGAAGCTGTGGATCATACACCTTAAGAATAGGTTCTTGTATGAAGCGTTCCTTTAAACCGTCAAAGGCAGTTTGCTGCTCACTATGCCAGTGAAACGGGGTGTCCTTCTTAGTAAGGTCATGTAAGGGACGTGCAATGCTTGCAAAGTCCTTAATGAACCTTCTATAGAAGTTGGCAAACCCTACAAAAGCTCTGACTTCTTTCAGAGTTGTGGGCGTAGGCCAATCCCTTACTGCAGAGATCTTGCCAGGATCCATCTGCACTTCTCCAGGACGGATTATCATCCCAAGGTACTCCATTTCTTGCTTCTCAAAATCGCACTTTTCTGGTTTGAGGTACAAGTCGTAGTCCTGTAGACGACCAAGAACATCGCGTACAACTTTACGATGTTGCTTAAGGTCACTACTATAGATGAGAATATCATCCATATAGACTGCTACCTCATCTTGTGCGATAAGATCAGCGAAGACCGAATTCATGAGGGCTTGGAAAGTTGCTGGGCTATTGGTCATACCAAAGTACATTACTTTTGGTTCGTATAGACCACGATTGGTTGCTATAGCCCCTTTCCATTCATCACCTTCACGGATTCTGATGTTGTGGTAACCCCAACGAACATCAAACTTGGTGAAGTACCTTGCTCCCTTTAAGCGATTGATGATATCTGCCGCGAGTGGAAGTGGATAACGATTCTTAATAGTGATTTTATTAAGACGACGATAATCCTGCACAAGACGAAGCTTTTCCGTCTTTCTTTTTGATAAAGAACACTGGGGAGGCCATCGGTGACTTAGATGGGACCAAGTATCCTTTAGAAACATGCTCTTGCAGGAATTTGTCGAGTTCCACTTGCTCGTTAGGCGACATAGGATATGTCTTGACCTTCCAGTGCGTAACTGCATCTGGTTCAAGATCAATAGCATGATCCCATGGTTGGTGCTCAGGGAGCCTCTGGGATTCCTCCTCAGAGAACACTTTTGCGAAGTCACGATAGTGTACAGGAACCATCTCTTCAAAGGTTTTCTTAGGTTTAGCGGCTGCTTGCTGTTCTGCAATCTTTTGTGAATAGGTAAAGCCAGCTAAACAATAAACCTCTTCTGAAGAGTGGTCCAACACTTTCTCCGCAAGGAGACGGCGGCGTTCCATCCGGTTCGCCATAATGCGCGTCACCTCTACCTCAAGTTCTTCAGGGGCATTATCCCCACTATTGGAATTAAGGCGCATAGTACCTGCTTGCCAGTCTATGTGGGGGTTCCGATGTCTAAGCCATGGTAGACCCAAAATCACGTTCTCTGGACCAAGACTAGTGACTAAAAAGTCAAACTTTTCTTCGTCTTGTCCTATTTTGAGAACGAGAGAGACTTTATGGGTTATGCTACCAGCTTCGTTTGGAGTCCCGTCGATATTATAAAGTCGAATGGGATGATCCAACGGAACCTGCCACATCTTATGACGGTCAGCGTACTTTTTGTCCAGGAACAACGCAGTTGCTCCTGAATCTACCATAGCTGCTACTTTTACAGTACGATGACGACCAGATAAATAACACGAGACATGAAAATGACTATGTTTTTGTTTTGTTTCGGGAATAATTACAGAAGAAAGTGCTGCATCAGAATTCATCACTTGCGGCACTGCTACATGTGGAGCAGAAGAAACACTATTTATAATGTTCATCTCAGAGGCAGATGTAGATGTGGTTTTCGAAACAAGGGGAAACAGGAGAAACAACACTACTATCTAACTTACAGGCATACAACGGGTCATGAGACACATATAAGTCCGAAACCGAGGCACTAATACTCTTAGTCCATTCATACGTATCTGCACTGGGACTGTCCGCAGCAGAAACAAGTCCCACATCTAAAAAGACGATTTGAGAGCGGCGATCTCCGCCTTCTGGCTCTCCAATTGCTCCATTAACTTTGCCAATAATTCTGCCTGGGAATTTTTGTTGGCTGGAGTGGCCGCTACTTTGGCCGCAGCACTGGACGACGAGGATGGGGCTGGTTCTTCCGAGGTGGCAGCGGCTTTCGCCTTGCCTTTCCCTGGCTTCCCCAGATACTTGATCATGCAGACGTTGCTTCTATGGCCGGTCTTGCCACAGTGATTGCAAACGTCGCGTTCATGATTTCCATCCTTTTTTGTGTGGTCTGTCTTACCACACCCGTAACACTTGCCCTGCATAAATTTTTGATAGGTGGCCCGGGTCTTAGCCTCCGATGATTGCTGCCTAGATGCGTCAATATCCATTGCATCAGGGTCTCTTGCTTTCATCGGCTGCATGGCCGAACCCCCCTTCTTCTTGGAGTCTCTTTGTCGCAACCTCTGATCGATACTGCGTGCTGCAGTTTGGAGCTCCGTCAGGGTTGAGATGGGCATGCTCGTGAGAGCCAGTGCGTCTTTAATACGGCTATTTAGGCCGTCATAGAATCGGGTGTTGTTACGACACGGAGTCCCGGGTAGCTCGTATCCCCGGGCCGGCAGCATGTGATAGTGGTATGTGACTCACAGATAACAGTTCCGATAACCCAGTACTGTACGATAAGGGATGAGGACATGATTGGCTTGTACGATATGACTCGGATGGACACTTACGATAACCATACTGTACATGATTGGTTACCTACCTTTCAAGAGGCGCTTTAAAGCCCTCGCGTATATGTATATAAGGTTAGCCAAGCTGCGCCGTAGTCCGCAGCTTGGTCTTCTTGAATCTATCCTGTCTTCACTTCTCTTATCATCTGCCATCGGAATAGGTCTTGCGCTCCTTGCTATAGGAGTCTGCCTTGTCATTATTATCCTCGAGTCAGTATTGTCCCACAAATAGGACTTGCTGTTATACTCCCACGATCACGTGCCAAGGAGAGCCGTCATATCGCTAAGTCGTTATCAGTTGTGTCGCCTTACAAGTCACTCAAGTCGAGTCACGTGCCGATAGACACGTAACATTAAGACCAAGCTCCCACCGTGGCGACCGAGACAACTGCAGATAGCTGGGTATTCGCGCAATACTCAATCGAAAGAAGAGGAGATCGAAACGTTCCCATCCGTTATCTTGGACGCGCGTGGTGGGGAACAGTCAACAACGTCGCCGGATATTGGGTAGACATACCCACGAGTGTAACGCCACCACAGGGGCGTTAAGTACGACGTGTACTTCAAGTCAACTATCAGGGGTTCTGGTAGAGCGAGTCGGGTTAGGACTCAGTCCGGTGATGAATAAGAGTCGTTCTAGCTTTGAAAGCTTTATCGACCTTAGTCAGGGAAGACGAGGCTCAGGCACAAAGGCGAGCAAGGGACTTAAGCACGAAGGCAAGTCAAGAGCGGATTCGTGAGTACTGATGTGGTATATACACAAGAAGTCAGAACTGCAGTACATGCCAGTTCGACTACGACCTATATACTAGTACAAGCCCCAAAGAGACAACAACAGGGCAACATAGTAGGTAAACAGATGGCGCCATGAGGAACACATGGGCGCGACAGGTATCGTATGGTGTCAAAGATAAGACAAGGGTCTGGGTCAACTATCAGTGACGCGCGGTGGTCAGAGGACCAAGTGGCAGCCAATGCATGGCGTATAGTATGCAGTCATGGGTCGTCGCAGAACGTATCATAGAAAGCAACAATCAATGTATAGTAAAGGCGCAATGCCTATCAGATCAGAAGGGGATCACAAGGGACGTCAGGTGTGGAAGGAAGTCAAGGATAAAGAAGCGAGGCTGTCCATGAAGGCAGGTATGTGAGGGGTCTGGGTGTAGGGTGACGTCAAGGGGAACAACGACAAAGAAAACAAAGATAAAGCTGTCCATGACGTACGAGGCGTGCGGGAATAGAGACAAGTCACGTGAAGCAGGGGAAAGAGTTGCAAAGACAGGATTCCATGGATAGAGAGACGCGTGGCGTCAACTTCAGGGAAAATGGTAAGAAGTCCCCTTAGCAGTACGTCGCAAGGCAAGAAATCGTAACAACGAGACCATCGAGAGTTTACCCAGTTGAGTTCAATTTCGAACATATGTGCTGGACAGAAGTTGCTTGGAGCCCTCGCAGAGAACGGTGGGACGTACTTCGACCCACAGGAACAGAATACGGCTGCAACATTCTACGGAGTGAAGTAGTACATCGAGACCAGTGGGGTCCGATAGACGGCACAGAAGACGACAGTGCACCAGCACCATCAGAAGACACCGACCAAACCACAACAGAAGACGAAGTAGGGGATCGACCCGACGCCGAGGAAGAGCAGCAGAGACGACGATTCGACGAGATACGTATAAATTCCTTAGCTGCACAAGCAGAGCAGATCGCTATCTGATCCCCAGCAGCCATGGCAACGGAAACGCGCACGTACACAGAAGAAGAGAACAGACTCGCCGATAGACTGGCAGAACGAAGACTACAAGGAGAACACGAAGAAAGGGCGCCAACGCCGCTTCAGCCAGAAGAACGGGTCATTGATCCAAACACCGGACACCACCTAACACTCGACGAACTAGCAAACCAACGAATGTATGGACCCGATCAAGCCGACCCGCCATCAGACAGGGAACAGAGTCGGGTATGGAGCTATTTAGCAAGACAACGTGTGGAAGGCGAAGGGGTACCTGCCAACATCCCGCGAGGAGGGGGACCTCCTGGATGCTATCCTGGAGGAATACCCCCACGACGACCACCCGGAGGAGGATCACCACCTCCAGGCGGAGGAGGTGGTGGAGGCGGAGGCCTGCCAGGGGCTGACCCCAATGGAAGGGGGGACTATAACAAACTACAAGGACAGCCACCTCCTATTTTCCGCGGTGACAGGAAAGCTACTGAAACTTTCCTCACCAAGTGGGAACTATACAGAGGCATGAATCGCCACACACAAACAATGCGCGAAGCGTATTCGTGTGCCATCTTATTCCTTACCTTCTTAGAAGGGGACGACCTCAACGAATGGATCACCACTCATACTAGGTGGTTGACACTCCAAATAGCGAACGGGATACCTGAATACGATGAGAGGATATGGGAAGCCGTTTACCGAAGCTTCAAGCGTCGATTCACGAACACACTGGAACAAGAGCAGGCGCGAACGGCGCTGCAGGAAGGAATATATATGCAAGGAACGGACATTGACAAGTACGTGTCTAGATTCGAGGAATTAGTTCGGCGTGCTGGCTATCGAGCAGACTCGCCCATGGTGATCAACGTGTTCACCAAAGGGCTCCCGCGCAAGCTCTATGAGCAATGCTACACGCTCGACAACCCACAAAGTTACGAAGGGTGGAAGGCGGCCCTCCTCAAAAGACAGGAACAATACATTCATCTACAAAACCACTTCAACGAAGGGAAGAAGAACCTGGAGAAATACCGAAGCCGCGCCGGAAACCGAGGAGGGTACTTTCCACCTCCGCACCTTACACATCCAGACGCAATGGATACGTCGGCCAGGGCAAGAGCACGCGGAGGAGAAGTCGATAACAGTATTGTGGCCGTTGCGGGGTCCGAAGAATTCAGCCCAAACGACCCAAACTTCCGTCCGTACACCCAAGGATCAAGGGGGCGATACGTACCGAGAGGGGGATACGTTCAACGGGGACAGCCTCGCGATATCAGGGGAGTACAGTGTTATAACTGTCAAAAGAATGGACATTTCAGTCGCGACTGCACACAGCCCCGCAAACAACGACAAGCACAGCAACCACCTGCACAAGTTCGAGCAACGGCAAATCTTACACCGCAACAAGAAGCAGCGCAGGTACTCCAGACAATTGCCAACAAGAACGACGAGGTACAAGAGATAGTGATGAAAGGAATATGGGAGAGGGAGGATTTTTCAAGCGCCTGAACCCGGCGGCCTGGGTGAGGGCACTACATTCTCGTGATGTTGTAATAGTAACTACGCGTTTTCGATCCATGCACATCCCTGTTTCAACTTGCACACATCACGCAATGGCCGACATACAAGCACTAGTGGATAGCGGAGCCACTGACTGCTTCATGAATCACAAATTCGCAAAACGAATGGGGCTGGGACTGGTTCCCCTGGAAAAACCCCGAAAAATATGGAATATTGATAATACGGAAAACAAAGGGGGGTCCATCACTCACTATGCGGACCTTGACGTACGCACTAAGGGGATTCACAAGGAAATGAGGTTCCTCATCACGGATATCGGGAATGAAGACATCGTCCTGGGATACCCATGGCTGGCTACATTCGAACCACAATTCATGTGGAGGTATGCCACAATACGCGAAGATATGCTACCCGTCGTCATCCGGTCTGTAAATCCCCGCATAATACGTCAACCAATCATTAGCACCGCCACCACAGAACCCCTCACCAGTGGGGAAAAGAACCTCGTCATACACCAACTCAAGGAACAATGTACTGTGCGAACCACCGCTACGGAGTTGGCGATCAAGGCAAAACAACACACGACCGCAGCAGTGTTACCCCCACAGTACAGCCAATACAAAAACCTGTTTAGCGAGGAAGAGTCGCGCCGATTTCCCCCCAAACGAATATGGGACCATGCCATCGAATTAAAACCCAACGCGCCAACCGCGTTGGACTGCAAAATATACCCATTGACGCGGCAAGAAGATGAAGCACTGCAAACCTTCATCACGGAAGAGACGAAAAAAGGGTACATAAGGCCATCCAAGTCGCCCTATGCATCCCCTTTCTTCTTCGTGAAAAAGAAGGACGGCAAACTTCGCCCAGTACAGGATTATCGCAAGCTCAACGACATCACGGTACGAAACCAGTACCCCCTCCCTCTTATCACAGATCTCATAACCGATTTGAGCAACGCGGACGTATACACAAAACTCGACGTCCGCTGGGGGTACAACAACGTCCGCATCAAGGAAGGGGACGAGGAGAAGGCGGCTTTCAAAACACGCTACGGACTCTTTGAGCCAACGGTTATGTATTTCGGCCTAACCAACTCCCCCGCTACCTTCCAGACCATGATGAACTTTATATACCGTGACACCATCCTGAAACATGAACCCCTCGGAACCACGATCCGCGTCTACATGGACGACATAGGAATAGCATCCCGGTCGGGTATTGATGGCCACATTGCCGCAGTACGGGATGTGCTCCAAGTTGCTCAAGATCATGACCTCTACTTCAAGCTCGAGAAATGCCTGTTCCATGCGCCCGCTATGGATTACCTGGGGGTAATCCTTGAAAAGGGGGTAACACGCATGGACCCTGCGAAAATTGCGGGTATTCGCGACTGGCCCGTCCCCAAAACCGTTAAGGACGTTCGCTCTTTTCTCGGTTTTTGCAATTTCTATCGTGCTTTTATCAAAGGTTTTGCGCACCACGCTCGCCCCCTGAACCTACTCACAAGAAAAGGGGAAGAATGGAAATGGGGCCAAGAACAACAAACAGCCTTCAACACACTAAAGACGCGAGTAACACAAGAACCAATACTGGCGCACCCTATACTAACTGATCAATTCGAGCTGGAAGTGGACGCATCGGGATACGCCATCGGAGGAGTACTACTACAACGGAAACAGGACAACAAAAAGCATCCGATCGGCTACTTTTCGAAAACATTGGACCCGGCACAGCGAAACTATCACGTGTACGACTTGGAACTCCTAGCCATTGTCGAAGCCCTCAAGCACTGGAAACCCCTACTGGCCGGGTCCCCACACGACATTATCGTCCACTCAGACCACGCAAATCTGTTGTACTGGTGGAGCCCCCAGAACATTAACAGACGCATCGCCAGGGAAGTAGTAGAACTTTCCGAATACCCGATAAAGATTAAACACGTAGCAGGACGAGCAAACGGGCGCGCCGACGCCCTATCCAGAAGAAGCGACTACGATACGGGGGACAATGACAACCAACAAGTGGTAGTACTCCCTGACCACATGTTCCTACGTACAACCGCAACCACGCTCGTAGAACCCACAGGGCCAGAGCACACCCAAGACGAAGTACAGATACAACAATGGATAAATACGCACCGCCTCATGAAAATTGATGGGGTATGGTACAAGGAAGGACGACGCGTCGTAACAGGGGGAGTACCTGAAAAACGTGACATAATCGATGCTCACCACTGCCCCCCAGTTTATGGACACCCAGGAATGACGAAAACCGGCATGCTTGTGGCAAGAAGGTACTTCTGGCCGGGGATGACTAAAGACATAGTCGAATACGTGAAGGGATGTGCGGAATGCCAGCAAAACAAGGTCAACACGCGACCCATTCGCGCACCCCTCTCCCCCATCTTTCCGAAGCCCGAAGCAAAACCTTTCGAAACGATAGCCATGGACTTCATCGTTAAGTTGCCGTCTTCTGGAGGATATGACTCAATACTCACGGTCACTGACCACGACTGTACCAAAGCGGCGGTGTTTATACCGTGTACTGAGGATATCACCGTGGAAGAAACTGCCCAGTTATACGCCAAGCATGTATTCGTGCGATATGGACTCCCGACAAAGATCATCTCGGACCGCGATCCATGATTCGCCTCAAGATTCACCAGGGAACTGTGCAGACAGCTGGGAATTGAACAAAACATCTCGTCGGCATATCACCCGCGAACGGACGGGCAATCTGAAAGGACAAACCAATGGCTCGAACAGTACCTGCGATTTCAGGTTGACTACCACCAAAAGGATTGGCTCCACTATCTACCACTGGCAGAATTCGCGCATAACTCGTGGCCCCACGAGATAACAAGGAAGTCCCCTTTCGAACTTCTTATGGGATATCACCCTCGCGCTGATTGGATAGATAAGCCATCCCCAATGCCTCAGATAACGACACGCATGGAACGATTGAAGGAAGCACGACAGGAGGCGCAATCGCTGATGAAAAAAGCCCAGACCTTGTGGGTTAAACACAAAGATACACCCAAATTCAAGAACGGCGACCTGGTATGGTTAGATGGGCGCAACCTCAAAACAAGTCAGCCGAGTGCCAAGCTGGCAGCCAAGAGACACGGCCCTTTTATGGTAGACCAGGTGATGTCGCCGTACTCTTATCATCTGAAATTACCAGCTCAGTGGAAGATCCATCCAGTATTCCACATCGATCTTCTCACGCCTTATCGTGAGACTACCATTCACGGACCAAATTTCACACGTCCACCACCGGACCTTGTAGAAGGAGAAGAAGAATACGAGGTCGAGAAGATTCTAGACACCCGGCTGTTCGGCAGAAGACGTACGCGGCAATATCTGGTCAAATGGCTCGGATACCCCGACTCGGAAAATCAATGGGTCAACCGAGCCGATATCTTTGCCGAGGACAAGATAAGGGAGTTTGAACAATCAAACCCCGACGCAAGGACGCATATAAGGAACACCCAAACTGCTGAGTCGCCTCATCACTCCTCCCTCCATTTTCCTCGGTCTCACCCCCCCTTAATGGACTTTGCCTACTATGCCACTAAAACCGCTGAGGAGGTATTCTCGGCCGAGCTACTCGAAGGACTCATCTCCCTCGACGAAGCCCGACAAAGGCTCCAACGCGTCCACGACACCGGCAATACCGCCGCCCTCGGATGGGAAACCATCGACGACGACAACGGAGACCACAGCGCAGGAGAAGGAGCCGCTGTGGTCCATGCAACTGCAGAAGACGAGGGTACAGTGGTTGCCCCAATTACCAGAGACGAACTCGCCGCAGTGGAGCGCGCCTTCCCCGGCCCTGCGCAGGCAACACTGTCCGAAAGTGCACTACAGCCCCGGCTGCTTACAATGCGGAACGTTCCTGACACGGAGGAGTATCGCAGTGGGACTCGGGACGATCCTCTCATCGTGGGAGAAGATACGAGCGACTCCGAACCCGTACCGATACGACTCCGCCTTCCGGGCAACGGTGAAGAAGCCAGCCGAGCTATGGTGGTACACCGCACAAGCGTGGACCAGCGAGCAGCTCGACGGCGCGCGCGCCGCGCGGAGAGAGAAGCTGCTGAAGAGGCGCGCCGAGATCAAGCGAATGCGCGAGTCCAGGCTCAAACATTCGGACATGTCGATCGGGAAACCGATCTCTACCCAGCTGAGCACCCCCACATTACCTATGGAAGATACGAACACTTACCCGACGACACCCCACACGCCTCCACCACTGATGGGGAGCCCATCATGCGACACAAGTATCGAGAATTAGTCGACGACCCCCTCAAGCAACCGTTCACCGCTGATACCCCGGTAGGATGGACTCGGAATGCGGGTAGGGATTACATCCCTTGTCCGCTCACCATCCAGGGGGTCAGTCGCCCCGCCCTCTGGTATCAAATCATCGAGAGCGACGACCCCATTATATTAATGGGAACTGACCGAACGGATCGCATATACGCAACCCCATTTTACGCTACGCCGAAACCTGTACTCCCTCGACCCCCGAAGTATACCAAAGAGGAACTCAAGACCCTGGAGTGGGGGTATAGAAGGCAACCGGTGATAGACCAGTGCCTGCGAGCACTATCAGATAAGTCGATCCCCGCTGAAGTCCGGCGATACCGAGCGCTGACGCAAGATCAGCAGCGCTTGGAGCAGCGCATTCGGGAACTCGAGAAGGGGATCGCGGTGTTGTACGGACGGCGCTCACTATGCGCCGCCCGCCTCCATCGTGCCGACACCCTCGCGCGACTCGAGAGGGAAAGGCGACAACTTGGTGATCCCGAAATACTCTGGGAGCGACCGGACCAAGAGGAATTCCACCGAGAACGCGGCTATTAGGATGAGGGCATCCTCCTTGAAAAGGGGGTGATGTTACGACACGGAGTCCCGGGTAGCTCGTATCCCCGGGCCGGCAGCATGTGATAGTGGTATGTGACTCACAGATAACGGTTCCGATAACCCAGTACTGTACGATAAGGGATGAGGACATGATTGGCTTGTACGATATGACTCGGATGGACACTTACGATAACCATACTGTACATGATTGGTTACCTACCTTTCAAGAGGCGCTTTAAAGCCCTCGCGTATATGTATATAAGGTTAGCCAAGCTGCGCCGTAGTCCGCAGCTTGGTCTTCTTGAATCTATCCTGTCTTCACTTCTCTTATCATCTGCCATCGGAATAGGTCTTGCGCTCCTTGCTATAGGAGTCTGCCTTGTCATTATTATCCTCGAGTCAGTATTGTCCCACAAATAGGACTTGCTGTTATACTCCCACGATCACGTGCCAAGGAGAGCCATCATATCGCTAAGTCGTTATCAGTTGTGTCGCCTTACAAGTCACTCAAGTCGAGTCACGTGCCGATAGACACGTAACAGGTGTGGTGGTCGGGGTCAGACCACCCAGTCTGCTTTGAGTGTTGGTCAAACTGAGCTTGGTACTCAGCGACCGACATTTTGCCTTGTTTTATGTGCTTCAGCGCCTCCCGCGCTGTCTCCTGTACATCAAGTGGAATAAATCTGCGCTGAAATTGCGCTTCGAATTCAGTGTAATCCCCACCGAAAGGGAACACTCCCGCCTTATACTCTTCCAAATAAGGAAGTGCCCATGTACGAGCATCTCCCTCCATTAGGTTGAGTACAGCCATGATCCACTTCTCATCAAGCCTCTGCCATGTTCCGGCGACTTGCCGGTTCATGTTGTCTTCTTGTGCAAACGCCCAATTATTAAAGGCGGCTAGGAAGTGCCTGGCTTCAGCACTTGTTCCTTTGCCGTCCCATGAATCAGGGCGTTTCACGACGTCCTTCTTTCCTCCTCTAGGAGGTGGCGGGGCCGCAGCTGTCGCAGCGATTTGCTGCGTCAGGTCGGTGACCTGCTGAGTTAGGACGCCCATGGCATGACCGAGTTGATTGATAAGTGCAAGCACATTATCAAGAGTGAGGGGTGTGGGGGCTGTAGGTGCGGATCCAGAACCAGAGGGAGCAGGTGCTGACATTGCGTCTGCTGCTGCGTTGTCTAGTTGGAATTGAGTAGGTGATGTGGCTATACGTTGTTCGTCAAGTAAACGAGCTTGCTCGTCTGCAGAGAGGTCGTCCCAGTCTTGTATGCGTGAGACAAAGGACAACTCTTGGTCTGTAAGACGGACTCTACTCTTGTACTTGGACCTCTGGTACTGAGTGGAAGGAAGATGTGCTTGAGCTTGCTGTGCTCTCTTCTTCCCTTTGGGAGCCACGGTCTACTGAGTGGATTGATGGGGGAGGGGATAAGCGGGGGACTTGTTCACGTGCGAACTCCACAAGATCGTCAACTGTGAAACCAGAATCTCCAACTAGGTCTTCACCGTAGTGGCGACGGAGATCTGCTTCGGTTTCTGGGATATAATAAAGGGACTGGACGAGTTCTTCAATCCAGTTACGTGCCAAGTACTGTACTTGGAAACGATTGGTGGGGTATGGTTCGTCAACGAGGGTCGCTGTACTAGGAGTGTACAAGTGACCGAGAGTGGTTGTAGAGGAAGGGACCGGGGATGGAGGTGTAAAGATAATTGGCGAGGGGGTGCGTTGAGGTTGGTCTGCAGCCCCTAATACGTAGAGTGAAGAATTGGGTGATGGTCTCCTCCTAAAGACCCGGCGGGCTCTCTCAACAAGGTTTGAAAAGAAACGAACCAGTTTGAAAACTGGGGTGGTATAAAGACGACGTGATACAACGACCGCGAAACGCTAAGTCAAGGGCGAATGGATGGCTCTATCAAGTGTGACCAATACACAGTGATATTTCACACTGCGCGAGGCGACGGCGATAAAGAAACCACCAGGAAAAATGATATGGAATGTTCAAGAACACAAGGCTGTCTGCCGCAGTCTCCTCAACCTATTGGCTGCCTCTCACGCTTTCGCGCTCACTAGATTGCTCTGCTTCGGACCCCTACAGCTGTCGCGCTCAAAGAGCGGCCCCCCTCAGTCCAATGTAGGCTTAGCTCCCATGGTGAGGAGTTCCTAACACTGGTACCCAAGATTGCACTGATGACCAGATACAATCCTAAAGGCAAGCACTTTCTATGCTGATTTTACGGACACTAGAGAAGTACCACTTCGGACTATGAGTTAAAGGGAATCTGCTTGGGTGCAGCCACAGACACAACTAGCGGTGTATGAACAAGGACGTGTGGTCGTCAACCACCTAAAGGAATAAAGGGACTTCACCGGTAAGCAAAGTATAATGCGAAAGGACGAAGGATAAACTTGTCCTAATGTAGCGGAGTCCAATCGGCTACAACTTGAAAGACAAAATAGTTGAAGTAAAAGAACAAGCCGAGGTTGGATACGCAAGCCTAGCACGGAGATAAATAACGCGCTGAACCTGTAGACGACACGGAGGGTAAGCACAACTTAAGACCTTTATTCAAGGTCAAAGGCTAGAGTTCACGCGGCGACAGGCTGAGTAAGAACCAAGAGGACAAGTTGCATTAGCAAAGTAGAGATGGTACAAAGGAAGGATGCATACCTGAGTAAGAACCAAGAGGACAAGTTGGTTCTACTCAGGACGCTACAGCGGGGTTTATATACTACTACGCTCATTGTATTACTAAGTACTTTAGTAAGTGTAATGACTCATGCGCTGACGCGTCGTATCTATTAATAGCCCTTATCTATTGTGCTGACTGATGCACACTAAGCGGCTATGACTACTTGATGACGAGGCCTCCTTATCTGCTGAGTAAATCCTAGTACAACGCGTAATACTACTACAGTAAGCGTTCTATTGTATTCTACTACATTCTAGCCAATCACAACAAGCACATGCGCTATTGTTATCTATAACAATAGAAGTCCGAGAACGGCAAGACTGTCACACAGTCAAATAACATCACATGATGTATCCCACAATCACGTGACCCAAAGTTGCACATGTTGGCATCATGTGACTAACCATCTTATCATATCTAATGATAAGGAACTCAAGTACTTTGGCCGCTTATATCTTGCCCAAATAAATCCGTAAAAATACAGAAAAATAGGGAAAATAATACGCGTCCATGACAGCGGCGTCTTTAGCACCAAACTCAAGTGCCGCATCATGGCACATCAAAGATGAGCCGATTGGGGACAAGTCCAGTTATGAAGATGAAATGTATTCGACCGATGGATCCAGCTCTGAGTCAGCACAACATGGTTATGACGACACTGCAGCAGATGGCACTGATGACAGTAAGTTTTTATGGTGTAAAACATAGTACGCCCCATTAATGTTATGATCCGGACGCTTCAGTCCTTTCCCATGTCTGTATTCACTTACCTTTGCTTCGGTTCTGTTATCTTTGTTACTCCATTGGTGTGTC